>VXBO01005148.1:174977-347636 GCA_013400135.1 Rhinoptilus africanus
GAAAAAAAAAAAAAAAGAGGAAGTTACAGTTGACAAAATACAATGGCTTTGTGTCATTCCTTGTCTACACTTCTGAAGTTTGATATAATGTACTTTTATGGAATATTTATTTTGATAATAAAAATTTTCAAGTTGAACAAGATAACATTTATAGGAACATAAAGCTAGTAGATGTGTTTGAGGGTTCATCAAGCCCCAAAATTGTGCCTGGAATACCTAAGGAAGAGCAAGCATGTGCATAGCATTTCCTTTTCCATCTTTCTCGAAGCCTACAGCTATCCTTCAGGGGGTTTCCTGGAACTGATTTGGATTGTTAGTAGCTCATTGTATGTCTCTCTTCCAAGTGCATGTTTAGTTTTTCCTTGAGCTCTGCTAAACATATTGCATTCACAGAAGTGAGTTCCTAATTTATGATGTGATAATCTGGTATAATATGGCAAACTAGCTCAGGAGAAACTTCTCCTTAAAATTCTCTCATCGTGTTTCTGCATTGCTCTCTCCTTCTCAGAAAAGTGCTCAGCCTTCCTGCCATCAAGGGCTTATGGTAAGAACTCCCTTGTTTTCTATCTTATCTCAGGATATCAACTTTCTCAAATTTTCTTTCAAAGATGATGGTACCTTGAAGGGGAAAATGCATCCAAGTATATACATCATTCCAACAGCCTCCTTGTCTCCTAGCACTAATCCAAATTGCAATCCTATTTGTGTCTTCAGCACAGCTGTTTTTTCCCTTTCCCTATGCATGGCTGGACAATGGATCCATAATTTATTGAACTGCCATCCTCAAGTTACTCTTGCAAAATACTTTCCAGTAGATTCATGTCTTTCCTTTCCTACAGCTGTCCTTCAACTTTTATCTCCTATCCCAAGTGTCATATTTGCGTCATATCTTAAATTAGCTCATAAACTAACTATATGCAATACCACATAATTATGGAAGCAGGTTCTGTTGATAATTTTTGTAAAGTAATGACAAACATGGACTGAGAAAAGACAATATGCATATGATCAGGTGCATCGGCTCACTCATCTTGGGTGTGGAAGACACAAATAAACTTCAGTGTGGATTTCCACAATCTAGCTAAGTATGCTTATTTTTCCCTGAAAAAGTTCTAGCAACAGCAAATAGCAAAACTAAATTCAGAAATAATAAAAACATATTCACAAAAATCTAATCAAGATATAGCAAGAAAATATATCTTTGTTCTTTAAATTCTTTTTACAGTTTTGCATATATCTTTAGGATAATAAAAAAAAATATAAGATAATTGCGAAAGAGATGCCAATCTCCTTCTTCAAGATTGTTCAAGAACAGAAACTCCTAAGACATGTTTAAAAAAACATATGAAGTGCAGTCATGTGCCTATGGTAGAAATAAATGGACTTGTATAGAACTCTTAAATTTATTTATTGAAAAAAAAGATAAAAATTTTTATAATTGGCTCTAAAGTTACTTGCTTTACTCATACTTGGACCGTCAGACTAAGATAGCCAAAAATATCTATCTAGACATCAGAGACTCTTGGAATTTTCTTTGAAATAGAGGCCAAACCTGTGTGTACAAATTTAATAATATATGTCTTTGTTTTGATTAAAAGCTAAAGAGTCTCTGAACATGGTCTCCAAAATGTGACTTAATGTGTTTGGAAAGTAAATTTACTGTTGCTGTCAAACAAAAGGATTTTAGGCTCATCCTTTTATTGTGTGATATTATAGCTACATACATGATCCAAAATAATCGTAGGATGAGCCCACCAAAATACAGTAATATTTGAATTTCTAGACTAAACCGTTCCACACACAAGATATTCCAATGATGAAAGAGGTTCCAAGGTTGGGAAAAAAGAAGCATATATATCTTTAAAATTACTTGTTTGATTTTCTGATCAAGAGAAAACACATAAAAGAGATAGAAACAGATGTTATTTTGCAACAGTTACATTATGGATGTGTATGTGTGAAAAAAATATATGGAAAAACAAACTTTGTCATGAAGAAATTAAATAAGACGACAACTGCGATGAGTAAATCCTGGTTTTTAACATATTTTTCTTTACATGTGTTGATACATCCACTTTGTTTTCTACAAATACATGTACAAGATAAATGATCCAAACACACTACAGCTATATATCTTAAATTATCATTTCGCTGCTATATTGTATAACATTATTTTCTGACTCAGAGAATAGCCAAACTCTTTGATTAGATCTCTTCTAGGCCCCTGTCAAAAGTACTGATGAATCTTACATACATATTTAGATATATATTTACATATATATCACCCTCAAATTCATTATAATTTCATTCAGAACATATGTTCTGCAGAAACATAAAAAATGAATAAAAATATCTAAAAACATACTACAACTTTACAATTTGGGGGCATATATCAAGGACATAAGGAACATATAATACTGAAACTCCAGATTTGGAAGACAGCAGGATGCTAACAACATTTCACAAGAAAAGAATAAATAATTTTCTGGTAGAAAGCAGGAAAAGTACATTTAAGTTTCAAGTGAGAATGAATGACTGAATAATGCAGATCGTAACCTATACCTGAAAGTTCAGAACCCTGAGAAAAATATATTCTGAGTCTGCAATTTCCCCTCTTCTGCTTCCTTTTGCCATCTCCTTTGTCAAAAATGAACCTGGGCTATGGCTGTAAGGAAAAAAGTTGAAATAAGAGACATGAAAGACAGAATTATTTACTAGTTGAGGTCATAGGTGAGTAGTTAAGCTGTCGCTCTTCAGGTTCTTATTAAAACACTTAGAGATTCATATTCAAAATGGTTCATAGTTACACTTTGAGAGGGCTATGGAGAAACTATTAGAGGTCTTTGACTCAATACGCACTGAGGGCAAAGTCTTCCCAAAGCTGAACATCAAATGTTTTCAAAGGTGCCCCTTTACAAGTGATCTGGGGATTGAGGTTGATTTAAAATCATATCTGAGAATTTCAAAGCAGACAAAGCATTGTGTTAACATGTGAATTATGTATGATCTTCCTATGTACTTCAGCCACTCCAAGCTTGTCTTCCGCTCCCTCACTCCCCCCATCCCCTAACCCAGAAAAACCTACTGTGATTTACAGATTTCAGAAACATACTGAGACAGATTATGCTTCTGTCATCTCCTATTTCTGACATCCTATTTGCGAAAAGACACTAAATTGATCCAATAACCATGTAATGATGGGGATGACAGTAGGAACTACCATGCGAGTGCAGTTCAGGACCATGAAGTCCCCCAAGGAGAAGGGTTTGTCTGATCTTGGAAGTTAATTTGGATTACAGAAGGCTATGTGATTTTTACTGTGAGTGTGAATACAGGCTAGAATGAATCAAATTCACTCACGAGTAAGAACATCTATTATCACAATTGCTCCGGAATAGCTGTTATTTACCAAGTCCAACTCAGCATCTGAAAAATAGTACTGCCAACATATGGCTGTAACTAAAGGTTGAAGGCTGGTGGTCATTGAAGGTTAACAGACTGACTTAGTAAGTTTTTCACATTCTATGCTAGTGGACTGTTTTTAGATCAGTGTGGATCACTGAAGCTAAATAAAGATCTCTACTGAAGGAAAATAAAGATCTCTACTGTTGTTGAACATACAGTGTTTAAGAGAGAATAATAAAGTGAAATGCAAGAAAACCAATTTCCAGATCAGTTCTGACCCTTTCTACGTGGAAATGCCATGTGGTATTAATAATGAATCATTATTTCAAATGCCCATCCATTTGATGGCAATTGTCAGTTTATCACTTAGTTGTCCAAAGTGATGCCTGCTTGATTTAATTTCTACCTGAAATTGTAAAACAGTTCCCTGAGAAATCACTGCTTGTTAGAAATTTCTCGGTTCTTATACCTGCTTTCCTGTTAATTCACTTTGTGAACTTGGACAGATCACTAATTTTCTCAATAACTTAGTCTCTATGGCAACTGACATGGTAGAGCACAGATACATAGGGGTTTTTTTAATAGAGTTAGTTTGGGTGTGAAGAAGGGTCTATTCACGGCAATGCAGAGCTCATCTGTGTGGACTGATTTACCTTGTAAAAGAGTTAGTGTGTAGGCATACCCTAGCTTCAATTATTTCTTGATCCAGACAAGTGGACTGATAATGCACACCTCAGAGGGTCCAGAGACAGTGCTTCACTGAGAAGCAGAATGGGACACCAGGCATATTTTCTTATTTCTCTAATCCTTTAGGAGAACTTGGTACTTATCCCACAGATAAGTAAATGTAAATCCCATATTTTACATTTGGAGACATTTCCAACTTATTTGGGACAAGTTTTTTTAAGGTACTCAGGTTACAGCCTTACTGAATCTATAATTTTTCCTTTGTGTTGTAATCCTCAGGCTCCTGCCTCCCAGACAGTACTGTTGCCTCCAGAAATAAGTCAGCATATCTGTTCCCTACTACTTGAGAACACAATATCTTTTGAGGGTGATACTGTGTTTTCTTTACTAGCTCTATAATCAATGGCTTTGCCACCATTCATTAACGCTCTTGATTTATAGAAAAACTGTGATAATGGAAGAAGCCTCTTAATTTTGATTGCCTGATTTTATGCTTCATTGTTCTCATATTGCCTTGAGACTCAAATTTTTTCAAGATGCAGCTTAATACTAAATGATACTAATAACTGTGAAGCTATCTATTCATCTATATCCTCTGGAATATTTCATGTGCTGTGCTTTTTTATACTACTTAGTCAATAAAAATTTCATATTCCATGAAAGATAGAGGTTTGAGCTCTGAGTACAGGATAATCAATGGAGTAAAGCTGGACTAAGAATTGGGTTGAAAGTTTGCTGGTCAAACACACAATCTGTAAAATAATATCAGACTTTCTTTTAAAAAAAACCCTATTATTGAATTAAGGTAAGTATCTATATCTTACTGAAGATAAAATCTAAGTGTTTCATATTAAAAATATCAAAACAATACATTCGGATTGTTTGGATTTTTGTTCCCATTCTTTCTGGGTTTTTTTGAATGAATTGACCCAAAATAAAGTTGAATATGCACTTCAGTGCTTGGCTGGACTGGGGTCATGTTCTCAATAAGTTTGTCAATTCATTCAGAAATATTATTGATTAGGGGTGTCTTTTTGTTTGGTTGTTGATTTTTTCTCAGATACTTTGTTGTTATTGTTGTTAGAATATGTGTTTGCTTTTAAACAGAAAAGGGTATGTTCAGGATGACTGTAAATTGTAATCCCAGTTGAATTTCAGCTAATTCAGCCAAAGGAGAAGACTAAGAGCACATCTAAACCACCAGCCATTCTGGGAGGTTGTTTTGTTTGTAGGGGAAGATCCTGGAGTACTCTGAGAACACCTTTTCTGCCATGACTATTGCATAAGAAATATACAAATATACATGTTATGATTTGTTTTTAAATATATAAGCAAATCCCATCAGTATGATCTTTTTCTTTAGATAATTAAAAATTAATAAGCAGAGTAGAAGCAGAAGAGGAGCAATCAGCGGAGGACAAGGTCAGTGAGTGGGGACAGTCTTTGCCATTCAGTTAGAATTTAATTAAATCTACTGGGATTATGTAAATTTCCTTCAATAAAAATGTGTGGAAAGTGGTAAAAATCTTACAGAATTGTTCATTTCTTTGTGTGCTTGCACATAAAGAGGAAATTTGCTTTTTTGATTTTGTGCAAAATTCTGAGAAGAAAAGCTGTCCAGGGCCAAGATTTTGTTAACCTTCTTAAATATTTACTATGTATAAAAACACAAGCCATGTGTATATATGTAAAATATATACATACAGACATGTAAAATATGTAGTGAGAAAAATCAATTTGCCTAAATTATTAGGGATGGTAACCTGTATCCCCTTGAGTGTATACACATTCCTATAACTTAGTTATGCAGATTGTGGTGATTTTTTGCTGGGCTGTGGCTTCTTCAGGAAGATCCTTAGTTTACTTCAGGGTTGTTATATACATTTTAAAAATTAGTAATGATCTACTCACCCTCTTAGCTTGAGTATCTTTTTATCTAATAATTGGTAAGTAATTTTTTGTTGTTGTTGCTCTAAGCATTTGTTTTAAGCTTAGAAGAGGGGTAAGGAAATGTCATGTGAGAGATGCAATTTGTGCAAAGATTGATTAATAGCTGAGTAAGTGGCAAACACTCACTTCATCTAGTTGTTAGCATGCTGTATTGCAATTATTCTGAGAGAGAAGTGGGCACGGTAGACCCAACCTGAAAGCACGGTAGCAAGCCAGCTCTTCCCAGCACATCCTGGGGAAAATTTCTCTAGAGAGACCTTATCAAACAGCATAGGAGGACTTACTGCATTGCAGCACTGGTGGGGTTTGTATTGTTCAGTAGAACACTCTGAACTGCTTGATAAACCCTGCCTGTTCCAATAAAAACCTGTAACACAGCCAAATGAGGGGTTTTACACAACTGAGAAAAAAAAAGAGTGGAAAGCATACAAGTAGAGCAGGAAAATAGGTCTCCTGGAAAAGGATGTCTCAGAGAAAATGGTGTAGGAATTCACAGTGGTTAGACAGCTCAATTAGAGCTACCATTGTAATGCTGGATCAAAAGGCCAAATGCAATCCTTAGATATATACAGAGAAAAAGAGTGAATAGAAGGAAAGAAGTGATTTTGCTTCTATACTGGAACATCACATAGGAATTTTTGTCTAAGATTTATAAAAAGGTTGTTGAAAATATGAAGAGATGACAAAAAGAGCTGTAAAAATGAGTTGAGAGGTATAGAAAGTCTCTTTCAGGAAGGTACTTAGAGCTTAGTCTGTTTATATTATCAAAAAGAAGTCTGAGAAGTGAGTTAAATACTGGACATAAGTACATTTAAGGGGAAAAAACAATGGCAAGTGAAGGGTGTTCTAATCCAGGAGAGAGAGGAGCAGCAAGGACTCATAGCTGCAGACCAAACCCGGGGCAATTGAAGCTTGAAACAAGGCACATATTTTTGAAAAATGAGTATGGTTAGTCACTGGAAAAATGCCAAAGGGGAGCAGATTTGCCATGCCCTAAGGTCTTCATATCCAGAACGGGAGCCTTTCTGGGTAGAGGGAGGAAAGCAGCAGACGAACTGATCAAATTTGAGGTAACCTGAGATCCTGCCAGGAACAGACCCTGTGTAAGTCAGAAGTCCATAAAGCTTATTTCAGAAAGCAGGAGTGGCAAACATCACAGGAAACTACAGTCTGCAGCTCTGCTCTGGCAATTTTAGCTAACCCGAGCACTAAGCACCACTCTGGGTTCAGGAAACCCAACAAGAGACTGAGGTAGGAAAGGTAAAAGAGAGACGAGCTGGGAGTAGCACAGGTTTAGGTACCTGCTTTTGCCATAAAGCTGTGGTGCCCTGGGCAGAAAGACAGGACAAAACGCCTCGTGAAATGCAGAGACAACAGCCTGACAGGGAGCGTGGGCACCGCCAGCCCTCGGCAGCGCCTGTGCTGGCAGCCTGGTCAGACTCCAGGGCCTTGTTGTGTGCCACTTTGTTTCTATGAGTCATTGTCACACGTGTGCTCATACATACAAATATATATACACTCCCCCATTCACTAAAAAAACCACAAAGCTATTCATTATTCATTGCAAGTCCAATTTCAGAGTCATTCTTCCTACCTTTAATCAGAATGTCTCTAAGTTGTTTTTTTTCTAATGGGCTAGTCACAACTTTCATAAAAGATAATTTCTAAGGGGCTATTCTAAATATTTTTGCATGTGTACCCTGAGCTAATTTTCCTTAAATATACATACAGATGCATCCAGTTCAATTTAACTTGACTATGTAATCTTTCTTTCTTCCTTTTTATCTTGCCGAATAATAACCTGGAAGAATTTCTGCTTAACCAAACATTTTGTGTTGGGATATTCATAAGGAAATAAATGAAAACAAATATCTAAAGCCTCTGATACAGTGGTGGCATCCCCTGCCTTCATTTTGGAAAGCAGAATATGGAAAGAATTAATCTGAGACATCTTGTATTCCAAACAGAATTCTTCTTCTGAAGGGTAATCTTAACATGGCTCATGTTTTTTTTTCCTTTTCTCTCAACTGCTTCTCTAGCTCTTAACTGATTTTGAGATGGATAGATGCACATTTCTAGCAAACGTAAGTGTTTACGGGAAGGAAGGGGAAAAGCCTCTTGGTTCTAGCTGGAAAGTTTTTTCCTCTGAAAATGTCCTTAGAAATATAAAAAGATATGACTCAAACTCCTGCACTCAAACTTTAGTTATGGATAATTTTTCCAACAATTTTTCTAATTGCTTATGTGTTTTTTTCCTGTGGGACCTGTATAAAATATATAGAGAGACGGTCCCACACAACCCCCTATTTTATTTCTTCTTAGAGAAAGTTTCAGTAATTATAAGTTATGGAAAAATGCTGTTGATGAGACTGATACATGTCCCACAGGTTGAGAATATGATTAAGCTATTCTTCTTTGACATTCAGGTTCTATCACCTTATTTTGGTACTGTTAAATCCTGAAAATACATTCCCTGAATACAACTGCTCTGAAAAAAACCCCTATTTTACCACACAGACGTGTCTATGTCATCATATAAAAGGTGCTTTCATGGCATCATGGACTTGCTGAAGCTTGGAAAATCCTGCTAGGCACTCTGGGTTAACATTTTAGCTCTCTATGTTGCTGAATCTTTGCTGATATTTTTACTTATACTACCTAAATGCAAATGTAACTACTTCTTCTTTTAGATTGAAAGCTCATTTCACATGTGTCAATGCACAGCTTTCAGAAGGTAACAACACATTTTAATTTTTTCTCACTTCATTTAGATTTGAGATGAAAAACTGGAAGAATATATCATGTATCCATGTGCAGTATAAATACTAATCAGCCATGCATAAGGATTTCCTACATTCTTTTAAAAATTAGTTCCTTTCGATAAGAAAATTATTTGGCCTCAAAATAAAATGAGTAAATCCTATAGTGAGTGTTATAAAAATATTAGTTTATTTCTTCTATCCCAAGAAAGGTGAACAGCTTCAAAGGTCATTAATAAATCTTAATCCTTACAGTATTATCTACCACTTTGCACTTGGGTGCTTGTTCCAAAATAAGGCATAGCTGTAACTTGATGGAGTCAATCCAACTACAAAACAAAAAGCCATTTTCAAAAAAGTCTTTTCTCCTCAGCCTTTACTGCCCACCTGCTGTTTAATGACAACAGCAAAGTTAGGCAAGAAAGATGCCTCATAGCCAACAGCATCGGTGTCAATCAGTGTCAGAAAAGTGGGTAAAAGTATGGAGACGGGGCTGGAAACTCAAGGTAAGTAAGAGAGTGGTGATGCAATGGAGGAGGATTTTAAAATAGTCATTGACATCATGAGAGAGTGGGAGGTGTCAGAGAAAGAAGGCTGCTTAACAGAGGGTCCGGGGCTCAGCTGGATATGTGATTCATTTCTGCAAGCTATAGAAGTTGAGTTTAGTGCAGGTGACTGCCTGGCAGCTGTGGTTGTGCTCTCGGTGGCACAGGGATGTGAGAAAAAAACTTTTCCTCCCTCCTGGAAACTTACATTTTAACATGTCATTATGTCCTGCCAATCTGAAAGAGTGAGCAGTGTTTTCTGCCTGACCGTGTCTGCAGCGCAGAAGGACTTTGACGGGAACTAGAACGATTTCCTGGAGAGTGCCTTCTCTCTCGCTTTGGCTCAAGGGACTGACAGTTCTTTGCAAGCATCTATGCATCTATTCTTTCTTAACGTGGGTGAATTTATTCATCAGGGTGACAAATTTTCAAGTGGGGGCATAATATAAGCCTGGTAGCTAACAGAAGCCCCTCCTGTAGAGGTCTGGAGGGATGGGAATTTAGGAGAGACCGTGGAGCATTTCTTTGCTTTCTGCAGTGAGAGAACTGAATAAGCACAACTAGCGGTCAAGCTTCAGACATATTCCAGTTTTCTGTATGTATTACCACATTTAGGGGCTAAACCAAACTTTCATTCCGTGATGGAGAATGATAGAAAGTGATACCAACTTTGGGTCCTACTCCATTGCAACTAAATAATCATTGTAAATTTCCCATTAGTGATACTTCAGCAAAGACCGGATAGACCTTGAGGGAAGCTGTAGGGAACTTTTCCCTTTTTCTTCTTTTTTTTTTTTTCCCCTTACAAAGGTCATCAATTTCAGATTGTTAAAATAATTGAACAGAAATCAGCTAATCAACCTGAAGGCTGGCAAGTACCTAGTGATGACTCTGTATTACCCGTACTTGTTTAATAGCGGAGACTGAAAATACAACCTTCACCACCTTTTTTAAACTTCTGATAACTTGTTTAGAAATATATTAGTTTATCTCTCTAAGCAAGTTTCTTGACAACTGTCAAAAAGTGGCAGATTCCTGTCTCCGTAATAAAATAGATTACAGTATCCTAATCAAAAAGGGAAGATAGCTATATTAAAAACCTATAAGTCGTTTCACAGAGTGATTAGTTCCTCCCTAGAAATTTATATAACTGCATTAGGTTCAGCATCTGTCATTATTTGCTTAATCTGACATTAATGTGATAGGAAACTCGAGATCATTTTCATATACTATAATCCTTTGTCCTTTCCTTTGCTTTTCTGCCTAAAAATTGAAACATGAGAAATACTGCCTTTTTGGAGTAATATTCATGGCTTTCACCTGCCTGCAGTCTTTACTGTAGTTGTCTTCATAGAAGCAATACTTCCTTGCAGTGACAAAGAGTCCATTTCAGAAAAGTATGGGGCGAGCTGATGAAAGAATTGCAGCAAGCACAGAGTGCTTTACATTCTCGAAAAGTGGTATGGTGCTGTATTTCCACTTATCTTGCTGAGCAAATAATGAAAGTCACTCACTTTTCCCTGCAATACCTTTTAACAAGCTCTTCTAGCTGTGTAGTTATAGCGCAATAGTATCCAGGGTAGTAAAGATCTTTTTCAAATGGAAAAGGAGAGTTTATGTTATAAAATGAAGTGTTTCTTTTTTTTCAAGATCTGAAAAAGCTGCCTTCAGAAAGGTGTATTTTCTATATTAATCTGGTCATTGTATTGTGATATGTACCAGTGGGTGACCAGTTCTAAATCTGAAAATAATAGATCTAGCTTTCCTGGGAATTAAAGATACCCAGAAACATTTCCTTTCAAGAAAGAAATATTAAAAAAGAAAATCTCACATCTTCCAGAAAAGCCATTATCAGTCAGGTAAATGTGCATTTATACAAGGTTGATTAGTGTTAATAGAAAAAAATGAAAAGAAACTTGACACTAGATAAACTGGGAACCTAATGCCATGGTAGACGTAAGAACAGAATAACCAAAGGATGGTTAGCTATTTTTGAATAAGCTGTTTCTGAACCAAAGGTCCCTATCTTTCTCTTGTATTTTGTGCTTTACCAAAAATGTTAGTCTTGATGTAATTCAAAGGGAGACAGTGGTGGGAAAAGCTGAAGTCTCAGGCTCTTATGGGAAGGGAAAATAATCTTTAACATTTCCCTAACTGCTCTAATTCATAGACTTCATTCTGTAGCAAACTGCTTTTACTCTCATAAGCTGCATCATTTTGTTGTCAGTCAGCAACCTGTCATGTTTTCTCTAACAGAGGTACCATAAGCATGTTGCCTGATATTTATATATGAGGGAGTAGAAGGTGAGCAATTGATCGTGGGTCATTCACATAAATAAATAATGCATTTCATCATTTGTTAACTGAGTGTCCTGGTTACAGCTGAGATAGAGTTAACTTTCTTCGTAGGAGCTGCTGTGTTTTGGATTTAGTGTGAGAATAATGCTGATAACACATGGTGTTTTAGTTTTTGGTAAGTAATGTTTAAGGACAGTAAGTTAAGGACTTTTTCAGCTTCCCGTAGAAGCTGAGAGGGAGTGCAGACAGGACAAACTGGCCAAAGGAATATTCTATACCACAGGCATAATGCTTAGTATATAAATGGGGGTTGGCCGGGGGCCAGGGATCCATGATAGCTGCTCGGGACAGACTGGGTAACCAACCAATGTGGTGAGAGCAATTTTTGTTGTATCACTTTTTTTTGTATATTCTTTTACTGTTATTATAATTTTTTCCCCTCTTTTGTTACAGTTCTATTAAACTGTCTTTTTCTCGGCAAGTTTTTTGTTGTGTTTTTTTTTTTTTACTTGCTCATTCCTTGCTTTTTCTCCCTCTTCTCCCTACCCTACTGGGGGGTGTGTGGAGTGAGTGAATGGCTGCGTGGTCCTAGTTGCTGGATGGGGTTAAACCACAACACAAAGGAAGGCTATGAAGACTAAAAAGGACACCTGTTCTTCACCCGCCAAGAAAAAAAAGGCATGTAATTCCAGGGAAAAGCTGTTTCTATACAGAGAACTTCTAAACTAAAAGACAAAGCCTGTGACTTGTAGAGTGAAGGATGTACTGAAGGGCCTCAGAAGAATTTCAGGAGTGTCTGTGGATAAGGAAGACTTATTTGCAGCTATTGTTCAGCATATTCAGCTTTCTAAGTTAAAATTTCTAGATCTGATCTTTGAAAGAGAATTTAACAGTGTGATGCTGCTAGAGAGTGTGAAAGCTATGTCACTTTTGTCCAAAACAATAAGATAGGCATTGTAATAAAATCTTTGTTATGTTTTACCCAGCTCAGATAAAGTTGTACAAAGAGCACAGAATGCTGTCTCTTAGCCCATCAGAGATGGCCTGCTCTTATCTATAAAATGAAGACAAAACACTAGCAAAGAGTTTACTGAAGCAAATCTATTAATTATTAGGTCTTTCTTTATTTGATGTATAAGTACATTGTTTTAGAGGGAAAAGGCAGTGGAAGAATGGGACAATAGGAAATATGTCAAAATTTTTCCATGCAGGAATACATATAATTATTGGATGACATTGTCGTTGAGACATAAATTATAATTGCAAGTTAATCAACAGGATGTGAATTATCCCTTGATAGTTAAATTTTATTTCAATTACAAGATTTGTTTTGGATCAGAAACAAAATTTCTTGGCATGATTGTCAAGTAACTACAATAAGAATCTAAATTTCATTTTCTCTGGCAGCCTCCTTTTTGCAAGAAGTGAGCCCATAGTGGTGGCCCATAGTGAGAACTGCAAAGCAATTTCCCAGTGCTCTACCTCAGGGATGCAGTACTGGAATTTCATGTGGGCAGACCCAGTCTGAAAACATGACAGGAAGGTCATAACAACTCTAATTTAACAAGTTCTTATAAAATGCATATGTAAGTGTTGTCTTGACTGTTAGAAAGTGAAAAGGTAAATTGATTTCATCCTTTGAAAAATTGTCAGCTGGTGGTGTGTCAGTATTGTTATGTTGAAGACAATTTCCAAAATAATTTCTGACAGAAACGCTACTAGATATCTCAGCTGGGGCAAGGGGCATCATTAACCCCCCCTGCCACTGAAATACAAGTGACCTGTGCTGGTCACTCTGCGTGAGAGGAGATGTGGCAGAGATAGAAAAGCCCAAATGCCTGCAGCTGCATGACAGAAGGGTAGGTATGTCTGAAGGGGCATTTGAACCAAGGTGTTTGCAGAGTCTCCAATTCTCAGAGCTTTTCTGATACCATATCGAGTTACCTGGAGGGACTATCTTCGAGGGAAGAGCCAGCACTTACTTATAGCTTAGGAGAAAATTCAGAAAATAAATCCTTCCTGATAGATTTACCCTCAGAGATCATTTTAATCCAGATGGATTTATCTGGCAATGTGTAAGGTGATGTAAAACCTTCTACTTTCAAGTATATTTTTTGGTAAGCAACTGTGGTATTTAAAACATCCTCTTTCATTCTGTTACCAAAGTCTGCAAGGACTTACTCTGCTAAACACAATGAAAATGTTGATTACATGAAAATATGACACTAAATCATATCATACTGATTATGTATGTTTTCAGTTCTCGGCTCCTCTGTACAGGAGGGACACTAAAGTGCTGTAGCGTGTCCAGAGGAGAGCTGCCAAGCTGGTGAGGGGTCTGGAGACCAAGTCGTATGAGGAGAGGCTGAGGGAACTGGCCGTGTTCAGTTTGGAGAAGAGGAGGCTGAGGGGAGACCTCATTGCCCTCTACAACTACCTGAAAGGAGGTTGCAGAGAGGTGAGTGTTGGCGTCTTCTCCCAAGTGAATAATGACAGGATCAGAGGGAATGGTCTGAAGTTGCGGCAGGGGAGGTTTAGATTAGATATTAGGAAGAATTACTTTACTGAAAGAGCGGTCAGGCACTGGAACATGCTGCCCAGGGAGGTGGTTGAGTCACCATCCCTGGAGGTATTTAAGAAACATGTAGATTTGGAACTTCAGGGCATGCTCTAGTGGCAGAGATCGTAGGGTGTTTGTTTGGTGGGGTTGGTGGGTTTTGTTTTGTTTTGGTTTTGGTTTTTGTGGATGTATGATTGGACTCAATTCCAACCATGAAGATTCTGTGATTCTATGACACAGAATCACAGAATGTTGGGGGTTGGAAGGGACCTTCAGAGGTCATCTAGTCCAACCTCCCTGCCATTTGGCAGGTTCACTTAGAGCAGCTTGGAAAGGAACACATCCAGGCAGGTTTTAAATATCTCCAGAGAAGGATACTCCACAACATCTCTGTAATTGCAGAGAAAATGACAGCTATTAACTAAAGTGCATTTTTATCATTTCTATGTGGTAACACTTGTTTCGTCATTTCTAAGCATGTGTATCAAATAGGGTAAAACTTACAAGCACCTTCTCCATCTCATTTATTGCAGAGTGACAAAATACAGTATTCTTATTCTAAAAAAGATCACTTGCTCTTCAGTTTTGTCTGCTTGGTTCAAAGCATAATGAAGCTTCGGACCAGCTATTTAATGGAGCAGATATGATGACAAGAACATATTCTGCTAGGGCAGAATTACTTCCAGTGAAACCTGGGACCGTTGCTGTTGGACGCCCTTCCAGGCAACCAGGGGATGCAAACGTAGAGGGGAGCTGTGCCTGTCTGGTCTGCCACCGCTTCCCTGGAATCTTCCAGCTGCACATGACGTCAGGCCCAAAATCCGTTTGACAGCAGTCATCAACAGTGATCTTGTTTCTAAACCCAGAGCAAAGGCCTCAGAGCACAAGGCTGGAAACTGAACTCTGCCACTTAAGCAAAGAAACAGAGAAACTTTATTTGAATTGAACAAGTTGTTATCTGTCTTGCATCACGGCGCCTGCCAAAATACAAGATTCTTCTTCTGTTGAATTTCTAGGTCATGTTTCATTCTGTTATTTTATATGAGCTTCTTCAGTTCTTTCTATCAATCAGCTTCGTTTTCTAGGTTTTGAAAGCCAAAAAATAAAAAAAAAAAGGTTTATCTGACCCTGTAGATAAAGAGACAAAACTATATGAAATAAGATTGCTGATGCAAAGAGCACAATAAATTACTTTAAGAGGAAAGTAAATGTCTATATGGGGAAAGAGTTGATAGGAGGAGATGATGGGAAAATGGGGAAGTCAAGTAGCAACAAACTAGAGGAAATTCAGTAGCTTTTCTCAACAACTTCTTGTGCCCTTATGTTAATCTAATACATAAAAATTAACACAGAAATGCATTCTTTGCTGCTATTTATTTCTTTGTTTTCCAATTCCAATAGTATTTTTATTCTTTTCACTGAAATAAAATATAAATACCTTGCAAAGCATTTCATAAGGACATAATTTAAACTTAAAGACAGAAAAGCAAAACAATCTTACTTGAAGATGCTCAAAATTGAAATCATGTCTAAATCACTGATGTTCATTACAAAGAGGTATAGAAACAAAATGTTCTCTGTCCTTGAATCTCTGCTGAACAATGACACCAAAAACAACAGTCTCTACTATAAATCAAATGTTTTGTCATTCACAAAAACAAGGAATAAATGAGCATTGACCATTCTGATTTTCTGCTGTTTTAGTAGAACAAGCTGCTTTCTCTCTGTCATGAACTATGGAAAAAAATGCTAGCATTATGGCCTTCCAACAGAGCTTGTAAGAATGGAGAAAAAGAAAATGGTATACCACAATGATGGATTGCTACACAGTGATTTTCCTAGTAGTAGAAGGAGAGAAAATCTTCAGTGCAAGAATAAATTTCATAATTATAATTCCTTCCTACTGATATCCTTTACTGACCAAACAAAAAGGGGAAAAAACTGAAGTGCTGCTATGAGAACGTTACAGTGGGAAAAGAGGAGATTTGGGCAGAGAAAGAAAAGAGTTTAGTTTTCTGACAGACAAAAAGACGCTTCAAAAATATATTCTGGGTAACAGGATCCAATACTCAACCTAAGACCAAAACATATTTGGGAATGTTGAGGAACCTAAGAATAGAAAATGAGAGTGAATGTCTGTTCTCTCTAGCTGCATACATGCTTTTCCTCTGATAAGTAGGTGATTGATTACAAGAGCTCCAAACAAGAGGATATTTGTATTTCCACTGTTAGGTGTTTCTGAAGTGGAGGAAAATTATATTCCCAGCGCGCTTGTAAAGCTGCTGCATGGGGAGAGGTTTGGAAATCATTTGAAAGTCTGTGTCTGATTCTCTAGGGAAGCCATGCTGCAAAATCCCCTTTACATTATGAGGGTACAGAGGTAGTGTCTGCAACTGGCATCCATTCAGATCCAAGAAAATGTAAGGACATATGGGCCTGATACCATGGGATTCAAAAGAGTAGCTCTGCAGGTATACAACTAGGGTATGCAATATGTTTGTTATATAAGATAATTACATGAAAAGAAATCATTAAAAGAATATGATTAAAGTTGCAAACTAAAAATCAGAATTATTAATTTCTCTATTATTTTGTTATTGGGCTCATGATTGTTCTATGGATGTGTATACTTCTATTTTTCACATTATCCTTGTCAACAGAGAAAAGACCTTAAGGACATAGGCTAAGGGACACAGACTATAGCACCTCTTAAGAGGGAAAAGCAGAATGAGTTAGGATGTTGTATAGGCATTCTTGGTGTTTTTCCATAGATAGGAACATTCTCTTTGCAAGAAACACTGTAAATGGCACATGAGAACTGAAGAGCTCCTGAGTGAAAGCTGCTTACATTGTTGTTGACAGATACAAAAGCCTCAAAAGTCTTTTATCCTCCTTGTACTTTCCATGTGGAGGTGCAGACTTTCAGAAATGTCATCTGTATAGATGATTTTTAGACGTGGGTTTTTAGTTATCTTTCTGAAAGCTGCTGCTCTGTGGAGAAGTAAACAAGAGACAGGATACTTACTAGATGCTTAAGCAACGGTCCACATTTCTGCACTATTCTGGTAGGGTTCTTCAGAGGCTTGTATAATCTCCAACAAATACTGTAGAATCAGTACTACCTGATATGTGCATAAGGTCCCATATGATAAGAAAATAGCCAATAATCCTTGAGGTGAAAGGCCTTCAAAGGCACATGTACAAAGAGAAGATCAAGACGCAGTGAATTTAAAGGCAATGGAAGGTAAAGATGTTAGTCCGGAGCATTAGCCTGTCAAGTGAAAAAAAAATGGCTTGATTTGTTACTCTTGGTTACACAAATGTGAAATTGAGACACTAAATGTCTTATCTTAGGTGCTATTGGGAATTCAGACCCAGAAAGGATTTCAGTCTCTGTCTTGCCCATCTGGGTTCCAAGATAGCTTACTCCCACTTCCGATGGATACCTCATTTGAGTCTTTCCTGAAGTAAGATGAGTCACTCAACATTGAAGCATTTATATCTATATTACCATTTTTTTCACTTTTTTACAAGTGCTTTCTCATCATGCTATTTTCTAGCACTTATCCTTTGGGTCTAATCTATCTAAAATCTACAGTCAGTTCTTTGACTGTAACAAGTCACTTACACAAGAATAGGTTTGAGTGGAGAATTCATTGTTTCCCAGAGTTGAATTTATACAAACATGTAGACTTTTTCAGGAATTAAACTGGAACTGCATCATAAACTCACATTGTAATTGATTATTTCTGGCTTTCAGAACAATTTTAAAATCATGCTACTTTTATTAGAATTGGAAGTAATGAAATCTCACAGGAAAGGCCAAATTTCCTGGAAGTATTGGCTGAATTTTGAGCTCGAAACATTAGATAGGTCAATGACGTTATCACATGAAAAACATGTGAAACTGGATGATTTGTTTTGTAACAGTTTTTCACAGACTTTTTCTGATTATTTTTCTGTTTTTCATCACAGATTTATTCCACTCAGGAATTAAAAGCAAAACTCAAGGAGTTAAATTCTGGCTTGCTTGAAGACAGTGGGACTTTTATTCCTGAAGCTAACACCGCAGTGAACCCACCCTTCCTCCCTAATTAATTTCATTAACATTTGAAAAAAAATGGAAGTTTTGCCTCTGTCCAGCCAAGCAAACCAGAAAGTTGCATGTTTAGATACGGCTGTTCCTATGAAGTCCTGAAAAACTATTTTGGAAACTTTCCCATCAAAGCAGATGTGTCCTTTTAATTTGAATCTGACTAAGGACCTTGTTCTTCACTCACAGTTCAAGAACTGCTGAATACAGAGCCAATAAAAGGAGCTTTCAAGATATCTTGGGCAGACTTAACATTTTTTAAATGTTAAAGCATTATCTTTCTGGTAAAAATACCTCATTTAAAAAAGAAGTTCCTCTATAAAGTATTTCGACAGTAGTGATAAAATACTTTTCAGCCCTTTAATCTCAATAAATACCTCTTAAAAATCCCCATGTATTATTTTATCACTGTTTTATTTTCTGTTTTGCTTTGTCATTTGTTTTAAAGAGAGTTACATAAAATATTATATCAAAATGAGATATATATATCTTCTTATTCCGAGAAAGGCAAAAATATTACATAGTACTAGAAAGTCACTAGCAAGATTTTACAAGGAAATGTTATTTTATAAAACCAGCAAAAATCTAACAGAACATACGAAACATTAGTAGAATTTTTGAAGCATCTTGGATTTTTGTCATCAATATGAAGTATGGATCTGACAAGACACCAAGGAAAAATTCTGCATACTGGTAATTCCAGTTCATATATGAACTTCAGTGTTCTAGCTAGAACACTGCTGGGTCATTCACTCCAAGGGGGTGATTGTATCAATCAAATCACAAGTTACTGGACTCAGTAGAACTGTAGAGTTAAATACCAGGACCAAGGTTAAGATAAGAAGTCAGGCTGAGTGAACATATAAGGCCTTTCTATGACTAACTTTCAATAAACCAACATTTTTCTTAGGAACTTTCTTATTCCAAAGAAAGCCAAGTAAGCAGTGCTGTGAGAATACGAAGCAGATGTGTTAAAAAAGTGGTATATCTTCAGTGACATTTAAGAATTTGGTGTTCCAGCAGGAATGCCTAGATACAAAAATTTCTATATCCTTGACTCGTTATCCTGTTCAAATGAAAAAAAGTAGCCTTAGCTTCTAAACCGAGACAGAACAGAACAGAAAAATGCTTTTCTCTTTAGTGATGGAAAAATAAAATACCATATTGATAATGCGGAAATGACAAAAAGAATATCTCATTGAGGTACTATCAACTATGAAGCTCTTGTTCCAGAGGACTGGCACCAAGAAATTAGAAAAACAGCCAAAATGCTATCGGTTCCTATTTCATTGCTTTGCTTCATACTTAACAATTATAAATGTTAGCCCTTTGGTAAGGCTCACTCACTTGAAAAACAATGGTTTGCTCACATTTGATTTCTCAGCACCTGAAAAACTACCATCCATGAGGTTATAAATATTGAAAAATATTGATGCAAGTTCATTGCTTTTTAATGACAAAGACAGAACATAAAAATAATTTTAAAAATAAATTATTAGGAATACTGTTTTTCTGCTGGTAATCTATTTCAATAAGTATATTTATTGTTGCAGTAGAAAAGAGTGAACTTTAAGGCAATAAAAAAGTATGTGCTTGTCAGAAGAAAATATTTCTCAAATTTAATTGTGCTGCAATAGACATTCAAGAAGAATTATTAAGTGTTTTTAATTTATATTTTACAAAACCCTCTTTTTGCATTTCTATTTGACTTGTTATGTTTTTTCTTCTCAGAAATCAAGAAGATGTATGCAAAATTAATTCCAAAGAATAGTTATTTTCCTTTTTTATGAGTCTGTAATTTTGTCATAATGAATACCTAGGTAACTATTTCACAAAAGTAGTTCTACAATGGTTTTCCTTTATTGCTCTACAATGTGCATGTCAGCAGTTTTCACATGTGGTTGCCTTATATCTCCTGATGCAAAGACTAATTTCTAGCTTGTTTCTCATCTAGGTAACTACACAATGAAAAAATGGAAAAATCAACTGTTATTTTCAGAGAAGTTCTGTGCAAGAGTAGTCAATGCTATTTCTAATGCTGTTTTTGGAAAATTAGCCACTGGAACTGTCAGAATATTTTCTACTTGAAGCACTCTCTCTTAAACAGATTTTTTCATGGGTAGAGATCACTCCAGCTACCTCAAATAGGTGGATAAGGCCATTTAAAATGTTGTATTCAATCAAATGTTGTATTCATATATTCAACCACTACTCCAGGAAATCGTGTGTCTCTAGTAGATCTTACATTAGTTATACCTGTTATCTGAACAAACCTCCTAGTTACCTCAATTATCATCAATATCTTGCACCAGAAAACTGCCTCAGTGGATACTGTTTATTTGGAGGGGCTGTTATTTTTATAAATAAATTCTTATGGACTTCATGTTTTAATTTTTCCACTGAAGTTTCTCCAAATCAATGTAACAAACCAGGAAAAAGTACAGATATGAGTAACAAGATTACTAGAATCTTATGCCTTGGGAGTGCTTCTATATTAAGGATAATTTATTTGAAACTTCTGCTTGGAAGAATATGTCAGCTGAAGGGAGAGCTAAGAAATGATACAGTTGTGAATGGTATGGAAAATGTAGATAAAAAATATTTATTTATTGTTTTTCTTAAATTGAGTGTATAATTGGGCACTGTACTGAAAACAAAAGGAAAGCATTTTTTTTCCCACAAGAGAGGTTATTTTTACAGGAAGTTTTTAGACACCACAAATGTAAGTAGGATCAAAAGAAGAAGCCAGCAAGGCATCACTAAAGGCAAATCATGTCTGACAAATTTAGTGGTCTTCTACAATGGGGTTACAGTGTTGGTGGATAATGGAAGAGCAAGTGACATAATCTACCTGGACTTGTGCAAAGCATTTGACACTGTCCTGCACAACATCCTTGTCATTGGAAAGACATGGATTTGATGGATGGACCACTCAGTGGATAAAGAATTAGATGGACAGTCAAGCTCAAAGAGTTGTGTTCAGTGGCTTGATGTACAAGTGGAGATCAGTGAAGACTGGTGTTTCTCAGGGGTCAGTATTGGGACTGGTGGTGTTTAACATCTTTTTTGGCAACATGGACAATGGGATTAAGTGCACCCTTAGCAAGTTTTCTGATGACATCAACCTGTGTGGAGCGTTTCACACACTGGAGGGAAGGGATGGCATTCAAAGGGACCTGGACAGGCTTGAGTCGTGGGTCCGTGCGAACCTCATGAAGTTCAACAAGGCCAAGTGCAAGGTCCTGCATGTGGGTCAGGGCAATTCCAGGCACAAATACAGGCTTGGCAGAGAATTGATTGAGAGAAGCCCTGAGGAGAAAGACTCAGGGGTGCTGATGAGAAGCTCAACATGAGCCAGCAATGTCCGCTCACAACCCAGAAAGACAACTGAATCCTGGACTGCATCAAAAGAAGCATGGCCAGAAGGTCAAGGGAGATGATTCCACCCCTCTGCTCCGCTCCACTGAGACTGCACTTGGACTACTGCATCCAGCTCTGGAGCACCCAACATAGAAGGACATGGACCTGTTGAAGAGAGTCCAGAAAAGGGACAGAAAGATGATCCGAGGGCTGGATCACCTTTCCTATAAAGACAGGCTGAGAGAGTTGCAGTTGTTCAGCCTGGAGAAGGGAAGGCTCTGGGGAAACTTTACAGCAGCCTTCCAGTACTTAGGCCTACAGGAAAGATGGAGAGGGACTATTTGTCAGGGAGTGTAATGATAGGATGAGGGGTAACAGTTTTAGATCAGATATTAGAAAGAAATTCTTTGCTGTGAGGGTGGTGAGACACTGGAACAGGTTGACCAGAGCAGTTGTGGGTGCCCCATCCCTGGAAGTATTCAAGGCCAGGCTGGCTGGGGCTTTGAGTAACATGGTCTAGGTGGAAGGTGTCCCTGCCCATGGCAGGGGGGTTGGAACTGGATGATCTTTAAGGCCTTTTCCAACCCAAACCATTCTATGATTCTATCATTCTATGAATCGCTTAAATTCTCCAAGAGTAGATTCAGCTGTGGCTATTATCTATGATGATTAGAATTCAAATCCTAGGTCAGGAAAATTCTAGATCTCTGACTGCCAGGAAGATAAAATAAGTCAAAGATCTTTGTATTATTTTTTCTTATACTCTAATCCTACATTGCTAGGCAATTGCAGACAGATGGCTTCCCACACCTATGATCTGACCTGATTTCCTTGATGGAGTGACCTGTAAACCAGGAAGTGTGCTACAAGGTAAATTATGATCCTTATGGAAAATGCAATATTGGTGGTGGAGGTGACGCTAATTGGCTGGGTTGGATATATAAACAAGTCTCCTTCACTTGCCATGTGTACTCTACCTGATAGTGTATTATGACTGGTAAGTACACATGACACAATTCCCCATATATTTTCTTTCAAATCTATATGGCAAATTTACCTACTGTGTGTAAACCACTGAGGAGGCCTACTCTATTGCAATAGCATCATGTCATGCGTTATTGTTTCTATTAGGAGTTACTCTATATTATATCTCCTTGTGTATGTATTCCACTTGTGTCAAATCACTGTTTGAAGTGATAAATATATCTTACCTCAAAACTGAGAACGGATTTATCCCCTTGAGCATTGCTTTGCCTCTTACTTTCTGTACCAGAGCTGAGGTTGTAAATGATCTGGCTCATTTCCATTGCCCGACAGACTGAAACTGGAGTGGCAATGCCGCTGGACACTAAGCATAAGCAAGACTGAAAGTAGTGATAATATACAGCAAAATAATGAAAATCAGTAACAAATATTTTCAGGGTATGTTCTGCATCAATTTCTAACTATTCCCATTGAAAATTAAATCTCAAATAACAAGTTCTGATAGGAAAGGTAAAGAAAACTAGTGAAAAAAAACTGCATAGATACAGATTCCCTCCACTATTATTTCTATATTCTAGGGTTTTGGTTTTCCAGTCAAATATTTCTTCAAACATAGTTACAGAGAGCTGTCAAGCGTTATTCCCTGAAACACAGATATGAGGAACCCTTGCCAATGACTCCAAGTGATTAATACTCATGGGACTATTTTGTAAGCAAATGCAAATTATGATTTATTTTGCTGGTTTACCACAGTTGATTTCTTCAATGTTGTCTTATCTTCGCCTTCTGTCTTTGTAGAACAAAAGTCTGTTCTTTGAAGGAAGCTGACTCCATATGCTGTAAATTCAGGTCTTCTCAGCTGTGCTATACTGGCAAGTATGATTAGCCTTATTTTTCATAAAGCCATTTGATAAGTAGCCTTACTGCTCTTATCCATTTATTTAGGGATTATAAAGATCAATTACTTAAAGTGCAAATGTTATAAAATTGCATAGCATGCTTTATTTTTTAAAACTTTCCATTCTATTTTTACTGTATTTATAAAACAATCTTGAGATTTAAATATTTGGTCCCAGATTGAGTAAGAAGTTAAAGTGAAATGTTAAACTCATTGCAGTAAACTGACAAGAATTCCCATTCATTTCAGAGGGAGAGTTTTGACCTGAAAGGTTTATATAATTTGGGCAGGACTCATTAAGGGTTTACAGGTCAGGCAAGATAGGCCAAATGAGTATTCTCATCTATGATTCCTGCATGAACAACAAGGGAGAACAACTCTTGCTGTGATTGATCTGACACTGAGAGTTTCCCAGACAGGGACGATGACACCAGTCCAGAAATGCCTCCCTCTCTCCTCTAATGATGCAGGGTTTCTAGACAACAACTCCAAACTAGATGCCTATCTTTAGATGTCTAAATTCAGAAGAAATGAATTCAGAAGAAATAAATTCCACTGAATGCTAAACATTTAATATCTTTAAATCTAAGCAAAATTAGTCCTCCTTAATGTCAGAGTTCTCATGGAATCAAATCTTTCTTAACTTCTATGCATATTTACCTCCTGAATTTTAGGCTGAAGGGGGAGGATAGTTGGCTTTTTTTTTTTTTTATTATCTTCCAAGGTTATCAATAGACAGATTCATTCACTCATTAAAGGACCAACAATTATACCCTCCAGCCAATGCTAGTTACTAATCAACTTGAAGGAAAACTGCTATGAGAATCTGTGTATACCTCTAGAAGGCACCTTCAGACAAAAAAGCACCACTTGTGTCACTGAAAGCTTGCAGGTATGTAAGCCAAAAAGGCAAGAAGCCAAGACTGAAGATGATAAAAGATGACAGAACAGAGGGCATGGATGAGGAAAGTTACAGCAAAGAAAGCCTGAGTGTTAATTTACAGCACACCTGTTATTTCAAAAGAATAGTCCAGAGGATTTCACATTCCTGCATTATGAAAATGCAGGTAGGCTGCTCCTCACAGCAAGGGGCAAACTGCCTTGCGTTTACCAGATCTAGAGAACATGTGCAGAAACATAAATTCCTGCTATCCTAAAGGCCTGAAGTAGTTTATGCACTAAAATACTCCTGCTTGCTTTTCCTTGTAACACAGGAAAAAAGACAAAACCTAAAAATCATTTTATTTGGATATGAAGTTGATCCAGCTAGCTCAAAAAAGGACACTATGCCAGCAACAATATGTCATTGAAAAAGTAATTTAAAATGATTCCTCTTTGGTTTGTAATGGCAGAGTGTCTTCTGGGACACATTTTCCTTCCAGGAAAGTGATGGGCAGCAGGCGATAAATAAATTGGAAGCTGAGTCTGAGGAAGAACCAAAAAAGAGGTAAGAACTGACTAAGTGAAAGGAAAAGAAAACAGCAGAGCTCCTGCCCCAAGCTCAGTGTGGCCCAATGAGCCTCCCCATGCCGCAGTAATTACTGACCTTGCTCCTGACTGCATGGTTGCCTCTGGTGAAGGTGAATTTAAAAGAGGAGCCAAAACCAGGGAGGTGTTCTCACTTAAGTAACGTGAAGGGGGCTGGACATAGGGCACACAGCAGAGACCCTGCAGCTCCTCTCAGAGCCTCTCTCTGTCACCAATGTATGTCCAGATGCTTGGGTGATGGCTGTTTTAAGATACGCAACCCGTGAGATTTCCCCAATGCTGCTACATAGGAGGTGGTTAAAACCTCAGTGACAAACAGAAGATGATTGCTTTTGTAATTATGGTTATATGACACTTGAAACGTAAAAGCTTCAATTTGCTGACGTGGATTTAAATCACTTGTTACCACACTGGATGGACTGCAAGCACCTTAAGAAGAGGCAGAGGTTATTTTCCATATAAATCTTACAAATCTTAGGAAGCTGTATAGACTCTACATTAAAAAGTAAAACCAAAATTAACCTCTAACATTAAGAAAGAAAAATTAAAGGTCTATATAATTTGCAGAATAGGATTCTACATATTTATTGGAAATATATTTTTCAAGTCCCTTTTCCTATACACTACCTAGGAGCTATAGAAAATGCTAAGGTAGATGTTTTTTTTCTCAATACCTTTTTTTTCTGCATAGTGAATAGTGGTTACAGTGTTTTTATGCAGATTTCAATTAGTTTTATGAAGAGCCATTGTTCTACTGATATTAAAAAGGAAACATAAGCTGTCTAATCTCATCCCATGTAAGGAAATTACTTTTAATTTACTACATAGCATGCATGTACATTGTGTTTAATTCAGAAAAAGAGACATCTTAATAGTATAATACATATTCCATTTGGATTAGATGCAACCAGCTGCCAGAGGAGTAACAATGATTGAGAGACTAACAGAATAGAGAGGATAATACTATTTAATGCCTTTCTCATGGATTCCACAAATCCTTTCCATATCTTTATGTGAGAAGAAATGTACATGATGCTCCAGGCTCTAGCAGAAATTACTGTACAAACTGAGTGTTGGCCTATGCCTGACTTCCGAGCTACAGAAAGGCTGTAGCTTCATTTCCCTACTTGAAAAATATTTACTGTGTTTATAATCTTACAC
Source organism: Rhinoptilus africanus (assembly GCA_013400135.1). Taxonomy (NCBI): domain Eukaryota; kingdom Metazoa; phylum Chordata; class Aves; order Charadriiformes; family Glareolidae; genus Rhinoptilus; species Rhinoptilus africanus. Next base: position 201,166 of record VXBO01005148.1, read on the forward strand.
AGGTTGGAAAGACTTGGTCACCTTTAATAAACAGCAAGTTTCAGTTCTATCTCTAATGTTTTATTTGTAGAAATTAACATAAATAAGATGTCCCCCCAAATCTGATAAAGACAGATACATTTTGCATTTGATGTTCTCTGATACTCTAAGAAGACTATGGTAGAAATTATATAGAATTCTATTAATCTCTTCTTATTATCTGTATATCTGTATTTCAGCAGAATCATTGTAAGAGACGCATGTTCTGTGTTAGTCTTTATCCACCACTTTGGTACAACCACAATCAAGCTCGTCTGTGTTTCTTTAAACATGATGACTCCATCATTGCAGAATCAGAGAATGGTTAAGGTTGGATGGGATCCCTGAAGTTTATCTTTTCCAACCTCCCTGCTCAAGCATGGTCACCTAGAGGTGGTTGCCCACAGCCATGTCCAGACAACTTTTTAAGGATTGGAGCCTCCAAAACTTCTATGGGCAACCTGTGCTCAGTCACCTTCACAGTAAAAAAGTGTTTCCTGATGATCAGATGGAGAATCTTATCTTTCAGTTTGTGTCCATTGCCTCTTTTCCTGACACTGGAAAGAGCCTGGTTCCATCCTCTCTACATCGTCCTTTCAGGTATTTATATACTTTTACGAGATCCCCCTGAACCTTCTCTTCTCCATGCTGCGAAGTTCCAGGTCTCCCACTCTTTCCTCACAGGAGAGATGTTCCAGTGTGCTAATTATCCTCATGGCCCTTCGTTGGACTCTCTCCAGTAGCTCCATATGTTTCTTGTGCTGCGTACCCTAGACCTGGACGTAGTACTCCAGCTGCAGCCTCACCAGTGCTAAGTAGAGGGGAATGATCACCTCCCATGACCTGGTGGCAACACTCCTCTTAAAGCAGCCCAGGATACCATTAACCTGCTTTGCCACTTAACACAAAGCTGATTAAGCTTAACTAATTAAGCTTTGTATTAAGTGTTACTTATAGCTTTCTCATCAGCCTTTGATAAATGCTTGGATTTTGCTGCTTTTACTTTTATCCTTTTATTCATATTTCAAGGAAAGGGAAATTATGGCATTACAAATGACTTAAAGCAGGGATTCAACTTGTTGTAAGATTCCTTGGATGAGAATGGACATAACTGACGTTGTTTTCCTGTCCCCTTTCTTTTTCATTACAGTATTTCACCTCAGGAGTATAGCACTAAATAGGCAAAGAAGGGCTTTTATAAAATCTTCAGTTACTGTTTGCTGCTGGATGCATGTAGATAAGTGAAATGCAAAGCAGATAAAGAACATCCACAAATCCTTTCACTCTTCTGCAGATCTTGGAATTGCAATGATGCCTCAACAGTTCAGTCACTGTCATGGTGTTTGTAGAAGTTAAAAACCATTGTTAACTCACATGGTAGAAGACTGTATCTTGCATATGAACAAAATGTCAATTGGTAATCAAGATTCATTAGAAGATTCATAGTAGTGGTAACTACATGTTTTTTACATACCTCCAGTTCATTTTCAATGATAAAAGCATGCTATCCACTTATTCCTTTAATGCAATAAAATTATGAGTAATTTGTACTGACAAATCACATGTAGGTTTTAATAAGGTAATTTGTTAAGGAATATTTTAAGAAATATTAGAACTCTGAAGGTGCAACAGTACAATGAGAAACAAAGCTTTTGGCTTTTTCTCAAGCAAGGCTGTTATGCTTTGTTACAAAGGAATTGCCATCAAATGATGTACTATGTGTTCATTCTACCGCTCACTATAATTATGATCACAATTAAACCTCAAAAATTGTTACTGTCAGTTTGGGATGTATGAAGCTGTAAAGACAGTTTGCACTGCAAAGAATTTTATTGTTATTAAAGACTGGGTAATCATAGCCAGCTGCAGTTGATCAATCTGTAAATCTCACACTTAAAGAAACATATCACTGAGCTGATTCTCTTAACTTTGGGTGGGGTTTTTTTGCAATTAAATTCTAGCCATCTCTGTGGGAAGAGAAATCTTAAATGTCTTTCCTCCTTCACTGCCCTTGTCCAAACTATCATGAGCAGATTAAGTCCTTTCTTAAGCATTTTTTAATGCAGCTGGGAATTCTTTGTAATCAGATATGGACTCCTGTATTGTTATCATTAAACAGACACTTCTATGGATGTGGAAGTAAGGTACCAAATGTTATCAAAATATATAGATTGTATTCTAGCTACAAATCTTTATGAAGTAATAGATTAAATTTTGGGTTCTAGTTGGTTGGTCTGACTGGAATTTTGAACTGAGTGCTTGAATTACTAGAGATTTATGCTTAGGTGAAAGAGCACTGAGCTAAGTATTTGAAACAATCTCCATGTGTTTTGGTGTTATTGGATTTGGTTTTAACTTCAGTAGTGCATAAATCTTCATGCCACAATTATTTCTGATCACTAATGAATGCGGAAGTATTTCAATTGCCATGTTTGACCTGCCCTATAGATTCCAGACTGGTTAGTAAGTACAGAACTCGAGCCCTTGACATGTACCAAGAACCAAGAATGCTTCTTTCTCTATTGGGCTTAACTCTGAAAATTTTGACTCTGTAACATACAAATTTTTTTTTTTTATAATAAAAGCTCTGCAATGTTTTCCAGCCTTCATTTAATCATTCTTTAACTTGTAACTTATTTGAAAGATTATTTAGACCATTGCAATAAACACTGTCACTGCTATTGTGATATGCATTTCTAAATGTAAAAGAAATTAATTATCTTCTTTTCACATCTACCTTATAAACAAAATCAGTGAGTTTAGAAAATAACATCCATTTGCCAACTACAAAACTTCATTTGAGTTTCCTATGTTACATTCAATATAGCTTTGCTCTACACATTTATGAGAATATTTAAGACAGGGTCTAAAATGCAGGAGAATAGGATACAGAGAAAAGAATTAGAGTCAGAGTAGTGTTCAGAAAAGAAGCTGTCCATAAGTATTTAAGCTGGAAAAACTGATCCTGATGAGCCTGCATTGGAATATGCATAGTCCCTCAATGCAGTCTGTTGTAACAAAATTTAGACATAAAGACAAAACAGGTTTTTACCTCTGTCCCAGAGCAATACCTTCAGGAAGGTATTAATAAAAAAAAATTATTTGTGAAATCCTAATTGCATTATAAAAATGGAGATTCTTAGGTGATTTTACCTGGTAAATCACAGTATTGAAGTACTTCAGCATTCATCAATATTCAGAATCTTGACGTTTTATGTCACTCTGTATCTGTGTTTAACAGCTAGACTCAACAATTTCACCTGAAGTGATAATTAAATCGGGAGTTTTTCCATTCTCACAAAGCTTGTTGCCAAAGTCTCCAGTGGTAGACTTGTGCCTGAAGACATGTAAGAGATCTTGGACTGATTTCACTTTAAAAGTGGGCTGTCTTTTTGCATTTGACTTTTTGTTCTTTTCTCTTTCAATTCACTTCAAATTGACAATTGTACCTGCTTATAGCCATGGCAACAGTGATCAGCTTGCTTTCTTGGTTTTCCTTTTCAGTGTATACATCAAGTGTTATGCCAATTTTAGTAACATGGCAGATATTAAGGCTTTGTTTTCAGTGTGCTTCATTTGGTGGTAAGCTTTTCCACTTCGGTTGAAATAAATTCACCTGATAGTTTTGAAGTTCAGAGCATTTTTAGTTGCTGTTCAACATTTTACATAGAAGCCTAAGCTTATGTCCTACAGAAGAAAATATCCTCTGCCCCGAAGTCTGAAGGTGGCAGAGCACTGGAACAGGCTGCCCAGGGAGGTGGTGGAGTCTCCGTCTCTGGAGACATTCAAAACCCACCTGGACACGTTCCTGTGTAACCTGCTCTAAGGTGGCCCTGCTCTGGCAGGGGGGTTGGACTAGATGATCTACTAAGGTCCCTTCCAACCCTATGGTTCTGTGATTCTGTGATTCTGTGATGTACCATTAGTATCAAAGGGATGGAGAACTCCATGTCCCACACTCTTAAAAAGAAAAAGAGATAGAGTTCTATGTCAATAAGAATGTTAATTTCAAAGTGTATTTATTAGTCATTTTTATCTGCTGTGTATCTGTCAGTTTTCATGAGAATGTGCTGTATTATTAGATGCAAAACACAACAGTATGAATATCCTCACCCCAAAGCATCAAGCCCAGAAATGTGCAAGTTCATTCAGAATTTGAATCTAAGACATAACCCAAAGTTTTTAAATAGGAGTATTCTATATTCTACATAGCATGGTCATTACACTTCATCACATCTCATGCAACAAGCCAAATAACGTCTCTGACTGAAATATAAGTTGTACTACTGATGGCTGTGTACATGCTCCTTATCCAGGTGCAATTTTGTGGTCAAATATCAAACCTGGCAAGAAATATCTGTGTGTAATTCCTATAGGTGACAGTAGTTCAAATACTATCTTCCTGAAGGAGAATTAGAGGAGAGAGTATGAAAAGCATGGTTGAGGACAAACAGTAGTAGGAATGAAAAGAAAATCCACTAGTCTTCATTCTTCAGTGGTCTTCAGATCTAATCATTATTTTCATACTCAGATATTAGAGAAGAATTTTTTTTAAAATGACAGATACACCTGAGTCCTTTTTAACTTTGTGTAATGATGATAGTTATCAGACCTAGTTCTAAAGTTCACAGCTTTCAATTTCATATCAATATGTTTACTCTGCTCACTAATAAATGAATTAGAAATGCATATGACTTCATTATTGCAGATGATACTCAGATTTTCAGGCACACCTGAGCTGTGTCCCTAACAGCAAATATCAGAATCCAACTACAAGAATTCTTACTAAACTTGCTTTTATTTGTACCTTTTTCTAATTTCACATGCTATCAAGACAACTGTTTTCCAGTATCTGTAGTTATAATAGAAATCACTGGAAACACCATTGAAAATACATTTATCTTTTTTTCTAATCCATTTCTAATCCAAAATATCTAATTTATCACATTACAGAAAATAAAAGTTAATTAAATAATCTTTTTTGTTACAGATAAGATAGCTGCAATAAAAATTGGAAACAATTTTCCCTTGCTGATGTCTGTCTGTGAGCACATGCAAACCTATACAATTATTGAAGCCTTTTTTCACATTTATCAATATGCAACCTGTAGCAATACAGGACACTCAGTTTCGTTCTGCAGTGCTGGTTTGGAGGCATCTACAGAAAATACTTGGATACTACTAAAAGAAGCTATAAATTTACTTGTCTTTGTTGTTACAAAAGCAGGATCCAAATTACAAATCCCTTTTTCTAATCCAGCAGAACTAAAGGCAGAGGCATAAAGGCTATTGACGTGTTCTTGTTAAGATTCTTAGGCCTATGGGACAGTTAAGGAGTTTGAGCCTTTTGAACAAGCTCTAACTAATTTTGAGGGGCCCAGCATTTGAGGAGCTGCTCTGGTCTTGCAAATGTGCAGGACTGGAGCATCCCTCAGGTCCTGGGCAGACAGCAGCAAGCACTGCCAGTGGTGGGTGAGGAGGATTCCATTCCCAGCCTTCTGTGTTTTTAAACTGAAACTTGATTGTTGTAATGCTAACCCACCTGCTGGAAAAAAAGTGAAAAAAATAATTAACATTGATATTTTCTCTCCTCTTTTATTCTGCGTGTTGGTAGCCCAGAAGAATACATCCCATGTACTACCAGTAGTCATTGCTTGCAGACAACAGCCTTTGGGGAAGCCTCGTGTCTGTGTTGGCTGCCCAGGCTGCAGAAAAAGGAGCAGAAGGGAGATGTTTGATGCTAGATGTCCCCAGCATGACCCCACGGCAGCTCCTTCTCCTGCAGAAGAGCAACATTTCCTGACCAGCAATAGCAAATGACGCTCTTGCTGGGGGTGAGGTTTCCAGTTCATTCCTGCTGATCGCATTATTGCATGCTCTTGTCTTGTTATTGCTGTTTGAGCAGGGATATATTGCACTTGCAAGTTCCCATTACCCTTGATGATGCTGTACGCTGGTATCCGCTGAGGCACACGAAAGTCAGGAAGGCAGTTTTGTAGCATTAGTAGCAGGTAAGATAGTGTCAAAGACTGATGAAGCAAATTACTCTATATAAGCTTTCTGCCACTTAAAAACATATTCTAGTGTATCTTTTTAATATACAATAACAAACATAACGTCCTGTAGCTTTTTATAATTTTCTCGTTCCCTATTTGCATATTCAAACTGTTTTTAACTCTCAAACTCTTGCCAGTGCAATTAATTTTCCTCATGGATGAGTGGTTTAAAAATAATCTATTCGGAATAAAACGTATAACATTTCCTCAGTTACTGCAGTGAGTGGTTTTGACATTATAGAAATAGCAATAGTAACAAGAATACTGGGGTTGTCTCACAAAATTATTTGTACACAATTTAAATGTTTTAGAGAGAAAACAAAAAGGCTGTACCCAAATCGCACCCTTTACTTCATGGATCTCCAGTCTACACTTTCTCTCACACAATCATACTCGTAATGATGGGATCTATACATATTGATCAAAGTTGTTATTTCTCAGAGCACTATCACTTTTAAAAGCAATTAGAGTTCTACCATGGAGCTTACTGAACAAATGAAGCCATCTGTCTGCAAGTACCACCATCAAACCAAGGCAGAGCCCCGCTGTTAATATCTGGTGGGCATCGGTAGGGCTCCACAAGCAGAACAAAAGCAGACTGCTGCTGCAGCTGGCGTCTAAATTCACCCTCCGCTCTGTTTCTGGGCATAAACTGAAGGTGGATGGCCCTCCTTCCCCATGCAGGCTTGCTCCTCATGGGCATTCAAGCATGTCTTTCTACTGTCCCACTAGGCTGGGACAGGGCACTTCCTGCCCCGCTTGCAGAAGTCCTGTAAGTGACAAAATGCCAGAAGCTTGTAGGTGACATGATGGCAGTTATTCACTATAATTTTTTTTATATTTTTGACAGCTTTAGACCAAAGACAGAACTTGCATCCATCTCAAAGATGTACATTTATAGTGGATGAAGCAGGAAGCTCATCCTGGAAGCAGGAAGAGTGGTAGAAAGCCAAAAAGCCCAACTAGTATAGTGTATATAATTGCTTAGCTAAGAGGCAAGTTCTATGTTCCTTCTGTAGGAGAAATTATTTTCCATCTCCTTCACACACTTTAATTTCAACTTTTGCTCTGTTGTCGAGAATATAATGATCTTGAAAAAAATATTTTCTCTGGAGAATAATCAGAGTTGTTCAGTGTGAGAATACCACAAGAAATAACTGGACTGTTACTATTATTGTATGCATCTCTTCCTTCAGGGGATAAATTTTATAAATAAACCATAATATCAATGGAAACAACTAATTGCCACATCGATATGTAAATAATAGTAGTAGTTAAACCTCCTACTACTAAAGCAACATTACAGTGACAGCAAGATCATGAATAGATTATGAATTAGTACATATGAAAATTCACTTTTTCTAGGTTGGATGAGTATTACCTTTTCTGGTACATGCCTTGGTAACAGAAAAATCAGAAAATGAAACTACAAGTGCTAAAAAGATGTTTTAATCTTCTACTTTATACCTAATTGAAAATAATCCAGTTAATTACAAAAGCAAGCAATCAATCAAAAACCCATACATCTGAGGTTTTATTTTTATAATTCCTGTATTAAATATTATTCTGAAGAACTTCAGTTTGCACGATGTATACCTGCAGCTCAATGCTATCAACACTGAATTTTTCAGATTTTCAGAAAACTTTTTATGTAAATTCCCAGAAAACAATAGTTTAATCACAAGGCGACATCTGGAGTAAAGAGGATTCTTCAGTAGATTTCATATTGAGCTGATGCTGAGATACAAGAGATCATTATATGCTTTGCTTTGTTATATGGAAAAAATATAAAATAAAATATGATGATAAACTTTCTTCTTTCTTTAAAAAGGCCATTTTTAATAACGGATAAATCTGGACCCAAATCATCTGGGGGACGTAATTAAAGATTAAAATTTTTAATTGTTTTTTTTCAGAATGTTTTAATAGGCATCCAAAATGTCACATTGATGAAATAAAACAATAAACTAAGATTAGGAAATATCAGGAAACGTTTTTTCACTGAAAGGTTTATTAAACATTGGAATAGGCTTCCCAGGGAGGTGGTGGATTCACCATCCCTGGAGATCTTCAAGAAAAGGGTAGATGAGGTTCTTAGGGACATGGTTTAGAAGGGGTTTTTGTCAGGGTAGGTTAACGGTTGGACTTGATGATCTTAAAGGTCCCTTCCAACCTCACTGATTCTATGATCCTATGATTAAATTGGAAGCAAAACCTTTTATAATACAATTTTGAAAATAAATACAAACAAAAAGAAGAAATTTAAAGAAATAAAGGTAAACTAATGCTAGGAACTCAGAAAACTGATAAACTTTCTAGAAAACTGTGAGAACATCTATAGACAGATTTAAGGATAAAGAATGTTTCAAAGAGCATGAAGGAAAAAAAATGAAATGAGTGAGTTGTACTGATCACAGTTTTGCTTGATTAGGGAGTTCATCTTTTGACTGATAAATCAAATTTAGCGGATCAATGAGACTTGACAAGCTCTACCTTTCCATTTCAAATATGTGACAGGCGAAAGCATTCAGAAATAGATATTATGATAGAAGATGTCAGATGACTACTTCATTCATACCCTATGATGAACTATTCTCTATTGCATCAGTAACTTGGAGAGGTTTTAACAGCTGTTGCAGGAGCTAGACATTTTAAAATGAGGGTTTTCAGATAACTTGAAAACTTTCACTTAAATAGTGCAGGAAAAGTCCCTTATTAACAGTAGTTAATATTGATTTTCAATAATCCATAGAACAGCCAATATTTTAAAAATGCAATTAAGATGATCAAACTAATCATATCTGTCAGCTTGTTATAAAGCCTGAAAAGTGGAAAAACTGATAAAACACTTTATTAACAAAGATTTAAATGAAAGTAATGTAATTCATGCCAATGAGCATGAGTTTATGAAAAACAGATTTTGTTGGACCAACTTTATACCTTCCCATGTACTTTAATATCGATGAAAATAAAACCAATCATTATGGAGAAAAAGGACAAGAGCAGGCTGTGGATACAGGATGAAAGCTGAGGCCTCAGATTGGTTCTAGGAAGCAGTTACCCTGATGGGCACAGGATGCCTACCTGAACATCCTGAACAGGAGATCCCGCTGGAGCAGTCAGATCAAAGGAGCAACTCTTAAGATATTAGGGCTATGAGGGATCTCAAAGTGACATATCCGTTTTTTCTCTATTTCCCTCAACCTTCCCAGGTCAGGAAGGAGGCCAGGACTACTCTCAGTAGGTTGCTTGGTATGGTCACATTTTGGGGGGAGAAAGGGGTCATTGATAAGAGGTTTTAAGATTATGAATGCAGACTGCTCTTTGCCAGATGGATTCAGCACCAGGAAACAGTCTGGCACATATAATTTTTGGGGCAGTCAGAGTGCCTGTATTTGGCACTGTTTCCATCTCACACAGGAATTCTATGTATAGCCCAGACATCACGACTTAAGGAGGTCGCTGATAGACCGAGAAAATGTCATGAAAAAGCCATGAGAACCGCTGGCAGACTGGAAAGATGCTTTAGAGTCTGAGAAGTCATCCACTGTGTCTGAAAGTTTAGCAAAGATTAAGATGTGACATGATAACCTCTTGTGCCTACAGAGGAAATAGGACTTTGATAGTGGAGAATAGATCCCCATGGTTATAAATTGATGTTAAATAGTTCAAATTAAAGGAAAAAAAAAAAGACATCTCTTTTCAACCACGAGAGTTATAATAATAACCACTTAGAAAGGACTACAGTGTTTTTTCCATTACTTGCTTTAAAGAACATGATTATATATTTTCATTCAAGATACATTTCATGCAAAAGGGAATTAAGCCAATATAACTATACAGAAAGGCAGAACAGATGTGCTAGAGCTGCTGACTGTTATTCAGCTCACAGGTGTGATACAGACGCTGTTACTATCACCACAGGTTATATGCCACAAACAGCTGTACGAATATGGCCAAGAACAATCTATTGTTTTGAGAGACCATTAGCTGCCCAGACTTTCGGACCTACTTGCCAGCTGGGAGGCATAGGAACCTGCTTGGGGATAAATTTCAGAGCATGCTATTGCTAATTTCAAAGATGACATTTCATTAAGAGACAACAACCTGGGAGCAAATAGAAGGGTACAATTACACTACGCTTTCAGGCGTCTAACTGAGGGATTGTACCATGGCAGGCACTGACTATACATTGTGCTCTTGTCATCTAGCTCAGGGGAACAACTGACAGAACTACCTTAATTATTCCACTGACAGTCTAGGAAGCAGAGACTTCTAAGTTTACATACTCTGAACTGTACCAAATGTAGGTGTTTATGGTGGGTGGCATGAATATCTTCCATTGTGGGCAGCTGTTTCCAGTGAAAAAGGATAAAAGAGGTGTGTCATCTCATCTTGCCCAAGGAACACACAAAAGCAAAGTGCCTAACTCACACTGGAAGTCAACAGTGCAGAGGTATCTAAAAGCACACATGGTGCTAAGCTCTTAAACACCTTTGACTTACAGAGGGAGTCAAGTGAGCATTCATGGTTTGACCTGTTGGAATTCTGCCCTCCAAGTACCTCACTTCTCTGCAAATACCAAATCTGGGACTAGGACTACTGTGCAAGCCACAGAAGTAGCTGCATTTCTGGACACAACTGTTTTGTGCTCTACATACATACACACATCATTCAGACCTGTTAGTATTTCTCAGGAGAGCTGAGCTATGCTAGCATACGTATACATTTTAATATATTTCTCTGAATTAGAGCCTTTACAATACATTTGTGCTACAAGTGTCTAAGACCGAACATTTAAAACTGAAATTTTAAATGCCTTTAAATATGAAAAAGGCAAAAAGTAAGGGAAGTCTTATGGTCCTGCTGAGGACAGTAAGAAACAATCAAGACACACTCCTAAGCTTACATTTCTAAACAGCTTCTCTAACTGTGTTAGGCAAAGAAAGTCTTATTCCTTTGATGTACAGATGTAATTCCCACTGGTGCTAATGAGAACTATGTGTACAATTCAAATGAATAAACCCTATAATTTAAGGAGTATTTGGAAGTAGACTTCAAAGAAAACAGGTAATGTCTGTGATAAATAGTCTGTGAAAAGTTTGAACATTTGAATAGGAACCAATATTTTTAATGATCTAATTATTTAATGTTTAATATATTCCAAGAATTCTAGTGTGCAGAAGTCCAATACACAGATCTCCAATCAGACCATAGTAATTTAAAAAGACAAAAAAGAAGAACATGAGTACTTTTCAGATTTGCTGAAATACAGTCATAAAAAATGGAAGTTATTTGATTTTTATTATTTCTAGAAAACTGTAAAAGACAAAAAAAAGTGAGGTTTTGATCTGAATCTTCTTTGACATAAAAGGACCTAGGTGGACCAAAAAGAAAAAACACAAGTCAGATAAAAAGATACTCAATTTTAGATTTCCACTGCATTTCTAAATCTGCTTTCAAGTATACAATTTTGATTTATTGTGGGCTCAGTCATATATATGTAATGATTACACAACAAGTGATCTCAAAACTTTGACCATAGAACAGAACAAAAGCTGAGCAAAATTACTGTGCTCTCCTCTTCTTGCTGCGGCGATGATCCATGCTGGGAGTATACAGTATCCTATGAAACACAACCACAGAATGCCTGGTACCTGACCTATAAGGTTAATACTTCATTAATATTGCTAACATCTGCTTGGTGGCTGTACTGGAGCCATTCAAACTGACAAGCCTGGTAATAACTTGAGGTGAATTCCCCAGCTTTGAATATACGAAGTACAGATGCCTGCATCTGTCTTGTTTACAATCTCCTAAATATTAGTAGAGCCATCCCAGAGAGAAATTATTCTCATCTCACAGCAAATGTCTACAGCAGATCAGATTAATTAGTCATTACATTTTTCCATTTTGTTTTGTTGAATATACAGAATAGGAGTTAAATAGCTCAGAGATTCATCTAAAGCTAGGCGAAAGGACTCCCACGCCTAGTTTATTCACTGATGTCAAAGTTGGTCTGACCTCCAGCGACGGAGACTGTACAACCACTTCAATCAATGTGTTCCTGTCTTCATTATCATTTGAAAAGCATTTGTCAATGATAATCTGAAAATTTAGCCAAATATTTTAATACAGTCTGTCATAGACAGATAAAACAGAAAGTTATCTTGCTATTTTGAATAATTTATTTTTACATACTTGAGGAAAGGTACATCTCATTTCACTTTTGTCTTCTTCAGGTTAAACAAATACAGTATTTTTGATAATTACCAAGAGGTCAGGTTTTCTGCATCTGTGCTTATCCCAAACAACCTCCATTTGATCAAAGATCTTTTTTGATGTAGCATCTAGGGATGCATGCAATATTCCAGTTAAGATCTTATCACAGTTACATAGAGATCAGATTTCAAATGTCATAGGTGCAATTCCTCTGCATGGAATCTGCTTTTTTATTTTTCTCTTTTTTTTTTTTTTTTTCCCCAACAGCATGAGATTACTCACCCTTGTTTTCTTTGTGATTCGGATTATTTTCCAGGTCTTCTTCAGTGAATGACGTAGCTTGCTTTTTCCTGTCTATATACAATAACTCCCCCTAGAAAATTAGCATTTTTTTTTCCCTGACCCTATCTAAAATTTGTAAAGATTTTGTTGAATATCATGCTAATAATTAGAGTCGTCTTGCCTTGGTGACCCTTCATACCTAATAAGCACACCTTCTGTTTGCTTCTATGGGTCATTCATGGAAACATTTAATAGTTTTCTACCCTTCAGAGACCCTTTGGAGAATGGAAAGTACTCAGCTTTCCACTTACCTGTGGCATTTTCATCTAGGCCATGCTTTTCCAGTTTCCTTTTAGGTGAGCCTGTGCTGAAAACCTTACTGGAACTGTGATTTAATATCTGCTGTTTCTCCTCCATCCATAAGGCCTTTACCTCCTGTAGGAGGAAATTAAGCTGGTTTCGCATGATTCATTCCTGACACACAAAGGCTGGTGGTTATTCATCCCTCTCCTTTACTCAGTGTATTCACAGATTGCTTGCTTATTTGCTCCATGCGTTTTTCAGAAGCGGAAGTTCAAATATCTGCAATTTTCTGGCACCTCCTTTATAAAGCGTTGCACCGCTTTTGCCTTTTGCTATTTTTTTCATACCCATCTGTCACGACTTCTCACAGGAAACTTAAGACTGAGCTTTTATTAGTGAATTCTTTCAGTGCTACGGAAAAAAAAAACAGTCATCAGATGCAGGCAGTTTGAAAACATCTGATTAAGTAAAGTATCAATTTGTTCCTTGCTATACCAGGCTGAAGTCTTGCTCTTTCATGCCTGATATTAATTATGATAGTGTCTGATAGCAAATGAGCTTTTTAGAGAGAGTGAAAAAAGTCATTAAGCGTTTAGAAATTTTCAGCATCATACGTCAATCACTTTCAATCTCTGCAGGGGCAAAATAACCATCTCTCTTGTTTTCATCTTACCTCTGGAATAATTACTTACAAGTGGTTTCCTGTTGCCGTTCATTTCCTCCATGTGTTGCCTTTTGTGACTTTATTATTCTAACCCAAACTTTAATTGCAGTGCTCTGTTTTTTGCACCCATCCTCAGTAATTTGACCTGGTGTCCATTTTCTATACAATTCTTCTTTGTGCTTAAAATGCTGTTGAGATATTTCATCATACTTAAAGTTTACCATCTGTGTACCCTTAATATTCTTTTTAATTGCTAATCTCTTTTACACCTTCTCATACAAGCCATTTGAAACAATCTTTCCTTCCAATTCTCTAATTTTCATGCTGTTGCTTTTATTCTGTCCTTAATTGTGCACTCTGTTTGAAAGGTCATGAAGCTACAATGTTATGTTCACTCCTTCCCAAGTTATCTTTCAATTTGATGGCCTCAGAGTTCTTTCCTTTTGGTTGAAATAATATGTAGAATTTCTGCCTTATAAATGCCCTACAGTTTTCCTACTAATTGGAAGAACTTGCAGGGCAGTAAGTGTCTCACTATGACCATTTTTCATAAGTTGTTAAACATTTCCACTGATGACTGCTCATTTAAGGGCTTTAAAGGGTCAGAATGACATCACCTACTCTAGTTTACAAGTGCAACAAATATTTCCGCTTGAGATTGTTCACTGGCTAATTCTATATTCCGTAAGACTTTGAAACTTAAATCTATTCTGTTTCTCTGTATTTACACTTTAGTGCCAATGCTGAGTCTCAGCTCTGGCTGAGGATTCAATCTTTTGAGATAATCTGCATGCACCTGTAAAGATAATAATAATAAACTCCTCCATAATTCTCATATGCTTTCATAATAAACTTAATTCTACCCAATTTTGTTGCTTTGCCTGTGTTGCCATTTTTGTCTCAAACTACCTTTTCAACACAGTGACCTTGTGTGCATGTGTGTACGTGCGTAAGTGTGCGTGCCTGCACTTACCTGAATATCAAACTTAGAGGGTGATTTTGCATCCTAAGGAGAATTAATAATAGCAAATAGAGGAGTGTTATGATGTTAATCTAGTGTCTGATTCCTAGAGCTACAAGTGGAAAACTTCTGGGCACAACAGGCAGATCCACAAGAACAGTTTAGTGACTGCAGCAACCTCAAAAATTCTTCAAATATTCCCTGTTACAGAAATGAAGAAAAAGTTTTCATATTAGCCATATATAAGCAGAGACATATTCGTAAAAACCGTGAGATAAATAATCTTAATAAAACTTGTTCCAAATTTATTTTTAAAAAGCTTTTCATTTTTCTCTTTTCTTACCATACATCTCTTTGGTCACATCTTTCCACTACTTTAAAGGTCTTGGAATTGGAACTAGACAGGCTGACTTACTTTGGCTCATGTTTCATATAAGTCTGCATTTAAGCATCTTATCCAAAACATATCAAGGATTCAGAGGCCTGAGAAAAGTGACATGTTTTTCTGTCCTGGAACTAAAGTAGTGAGGAATTATAATTTCAATCTGCATTAAATGCAAACTATAATTTTTAAACCTGTTTATCCTTAAAATCCTGATTCAACGAGGCTTTTAAATACCTGTTCTACTTCAAAGGATGCTCACAATTGCTTTATTGGATCAGGTCCTAATGCGCTCAAAAACATAAATGGACCTTATTAAAAGTCAACAAGCTTGTGCTCTGTGGCTTACTTTCAAGTTATTTCATTTGAAGCACAGGGATCCAATTAATTCCGATGGAGCTGTTTTACAGATATTAAATTTACATATTAAGTACTAAATTGAGGCCAAATTGAAGATTACTGATGGTCTAAAGGCTTCCGATTCTATAGTTGTCTGCAGTGCAAAGCTATTTTTGCAAAATAGTTTCCTGTTATTAGACAATTTTATAAACTACAGAGATACAACTCTTTTCACCTAGCATTCACTTCATAAATACATACACCTCTCTTAAACCATCTCACCAGAAAAATACCAGCACATAGTCATGGCATGATTTTCAAATACAGATCATAAAATAAGTTAGTATAAACAAATTATAATGTTTATCCACAGGAAATATTACGTACTGAAGTTATCATAATTAATTTTCGGAACAGTTTATCTGTATCTTTTTAAGAAGGGGTTTGGTTCTGATTTATAGGATCACCATGGAGTTCCTTATTAAACTGTCACTCAGAGACTATAAGAGTGGAAAACCCATTACAGTGTTAATTAGGTCTGTGGTAGTTTTCAGACTGGTGGTGACAGCTGCCTGCATGTGGCCTAGCATATATATTAGCCAAGTGGCAACATTACCTCTGCTGGGGTAGAAGACTTTGCACAGTCATGACAAAAGGGAAAAGGATGTTGCTTTGCCCCTTAGAGGGCAGTATCACAATCCAGGAAAAAAACTCAAAGGTTAGATTTATTTTATTGCAAAATACGTGTAATGACAAAACATGCTGTCGCTTCATTTCATTTTGCTCTTTTTTTAATTTGTTTCCCACCTAGCGGTAGCTGCCTTGCACAAACATCCAGTTATGTTCCTCTAGATACAAATTCTACTGAGAAAAAAATGGATAAATTAACAGCAGAGGACTATATTTTTCAAAAGCACTGTGTTTCTTGCATGACCTCGGCCACAGGATTTCAGGAAATAATTCCATGATAAAAGAGATATTTGTGTGTTTGGATTATACCAGGCTGGGCTTAGGTGATAGGTAGCCCACCACATCTCTTGGTATCTTTCAGTTCTTTATTATGTTCAGTTTCAGAAAACGGGGATGAGGTAGAACTTCCTATAGTGTCCTTGTGAGATGGAGACTAATCAAATTTTCAAAAGTGATTTTGAAAGTTAGGTCCCTGGTCTTTCAATCAGACTTAGGCTGCACTGCTCATCTGTTACTGTGAAGCAAACTAGGGTAGTATATTCAGGTGTTTAGCTGCTCTAGACCAAATTCATGTAGACCTACACAGACCTGTGGTAAATCTGTAGTAGCAAACCCCACCTTCATTAATAAGAACATGTTTGGAAAGTTTGATTAACTCCTTCAAATTACCTGGAATTTACTTAAAGCTGTTATCACTTAGTACCTAACACTCCTTACAAACCTTTAAAGTTGGTGTCCTCACTAGTACAGCATTCATTTGGTCACATAGCCAGCATCCTAAATCACAGTTGAGAAGCAGAATATTCTTTAAGTCAGTAAAGCACGTCTTAAATAGTATCTCAAAACTAGATACAGTGAGTCGGGTCAGGCTCACCAAAAGTGATACCATCACCTCCCAAACCCCAAGAGTTTTTCTTTTCCTCTACTTTCAACAGAAAAGTGCTCTCTCTCATGCTCCAGCATTGCACGGAGAGATGCTGTTCAACAGCGTGGGGAGCAGATATGGCACCCAAACTGAATCATTTGTTAAGGGCTTATTTGTGGGCTTAAACGAATGCCTGTATTTGGGGACAATGCTAAATACTTATTCCTATGCACATGGCTGTTTCGGCTCTTTAAAAAGTAGATCAGTCCAAACAAGAACATGCTATGAATACACTGAGGTCAGTAGACAGCCTTGCCCTGCACTGGAGGGTCTTTGTGCCAAGGTCTTGTGCTGTGCCCTGATGAGAAAAATGACCTAATGCATTTTTGCCCATCTCTGATCTCAATGACTCCCTGAAGTTATTTTCCCTATGTTTTCATTTCAATCACACTTTCTTCTACATACCTCATTTCATCCCCTTTTTGTGTCACAGATTTAGAATTTGTCATTTAATACTAGAAATTATGTAGAGCTTTTTGACATTTAAAAGATCATGGACTGCTCAGCAGAAACAAGAAAAGTCTTCCAGTCAGAAGACAGGCCACAATTAGTGTGCAGTCAAAACTTCTCCCATGCATATAAATCACTCCATCTCCCAAAGTCAGAAAGAACAGGTGGATGAGACACTGGTGTTATAAGGTGCTGTTGACTAAACCAAGAAGCAGTAATTGGGACAGGACCAAAACTTGCTGCACTTCACTTTAGGCTGAACTCATGGACTCACTTTTAGTCAAAGGACAGGATTTAGAGCCATTTATCAGGTCGTCTGGAAAAATACAGTTATAGTCAGCTAGCAAATAAGTAAATTCCATCACAATATTGACAAGACAGGAAAAAAAACAAATTAACTGCATTTGTCTGAAATCCTTGTGAACACTTAAGTGAATGTTTGCCTGAGTTACTAAATTCCAAGCAATAGCAAATAGACTATGAGAGAGAAAAAGTAGTTTCCCCAAGATTACATGCTCATTCTTCATGGTCCATCCTTCACATTAGGTTAGAATATAACAATAAGTTACTTTTTTTCCTCTCTGAACTAAGAAGTCTCTGCTCCTGGAACTCACATGTCATCTTGCCTCCATCACAACCTCCATTGAAGGTCTCTGCTGGTCAAAGTTTTAAAAAAGTGGCATGTAATCCATGTTAGAACAAAGAAATGGGAAACATATCTTCCTTTTCCCACCAAAACACAGTTTACATTACTAGCTTTCCTTGAATTACCTTTCTGAAGATGTGAGTAAGAGCTTCCAGGCAGACAGTGGGTGAAGAACCACACTTTGGAGCTATCTCCACTAAAGCAGGGATACTAAACAGTGGGTTTTCAGAGGAAGACACAAGAAGTTTGGAGCTGCTATGAACATTTCAGGTTTTCTGCTGATTTTACTGAACTCATTTTAATGTCTGACATAAAAGTGAGTTCAAACATGGGATCACAATCAGTTTCCTTGACCTTGTTCTCAAAAGCAGTATCTGTCCTCCCAAAAAGGGTTTGGATTTTTCTGTTCATCTTTGTATCTCAAAGCTTGTTTGGAAAACAAATTATCAGAAGTAGCAACATGTGACTTCATGGAGGGGTGGTAGTATGTGAGGGGTGTAGTATATGAGCTTTAGGTATTTGACAATTACAATTCTACACCAGGAATACTCAGCTTATTTTCTATATGCAATGGAGCAAGGAAGTGACATTTGATATAGAGTCTATGTTTCAGAAGTCAATCAACTTTGCTTCTTGTTTACACCTGACCAAAAACAAAACAGAAAACTGCATTGTCAAATGAAGACTGCTACTTGCACAGGTGTACGCCGCACTTCAGCGTGCAGATTGCTGAATGCATATTAGTGAAGGCAATGTCATTTAAATTATGAAAGATGTGTAAAGATATCATAATGCAGGAGCCCAGTCACAGCAGAATGCAGTTCAGCAGCTCTAATGAAACTGGTAAAATGCAGCAGCTGAAGTTAACATGAATGTTGCAAGGTGTGTAAGAGCACTTAAGTAAATTTAAAACTCTTAGTCAGTCCTGAACTAGTTACTTTCATGCTTATCACTATGCTTATTCCAATAACCACTCTGTGTAAGATCCAGACTATTTTGTTTCTGACAATAATTTGACAAAGGAGGCAGAGAAATATATACTTTTATTGCATATCCTAAGAAGAAAATTCAAAACACTCGTTTTTTGAAAAAACTTGGATTTGCCTTTCTACCTTAATTGATCTCTTTCTACCAGAAATTTAAATCTTACAATGTGACACAGCAACACAAAACACCACTCTCTCATGCCATGTTTATTTCCATGTGGGAGGTTAGGAGAGTATTAGATTTGTAATGGCAACGCTATAAGGAAACACTTGGTCTCCAAGCTGCCATAATTATTATCAGCTGCAAACTTACTGGGTTTCCTCTTATTAATGTTATCACTTGGCACAGAATTATAAGGCAGGTTTAGCCAGTTATTTAGCCATCTGTGAAGTGGCTTAACTCTGTAAGGCATGGTATTAAACAAAATTCATATTAGTTTTGAGGAATGCACAGTTCATGGGGCTGTCTGCAATTCAGTTAACTAAAAATGAAGTCAGTCGGGAAATTGCTATAGTTGGACTAATTACATATAATAGCATAGGAAAATATGGGGATTATAGATGAAACTAAATCATTAAATAGAGCTTCCTTATGCTTTTTTGTTTTTTTTATTCCCTTCCCCTTCTTGCCCTGCAATAAGCTATGAAAAAACTGAACCTCTCCCTAAATTATTTTCCTTTAATTAGTCAGATTTCAAATAGAATATTTTTCATCCCTTGTCTTCATTTCCTGGCAGAGACCAGAACAAATAAATTAATTCCATTAAGAGCCATTAGAGGAACAATATAGAATACTAAATCTGGTCAATAATAAACTGACCTATTGAATCATCTTGTAGTAAATTAAAAATCATTTTAACAGCCCACAGGCTAAAGTATTAAAAACAACATCAAACCTCTTTTGGTTTCACGTGTAAGAATTAAAGGACCCAAAAGGCTGGAGACTAAGTTCTCTGTTCATTTATTCCTATGTGGTCACAGCAGCAACTTCAGGTTTTGTATCAACCACTGATACCCACAAATGATGCTAAGATTCACATTCCTATAAACTAGCATAATATCATAAGTGTATTTATCTGCACCAGTCTACATTGCTGGAGGCATAATTTTCTGAGTAATACACTAGAAAGATAGATATATTCAGAAACCCAGTGCTAACACTGGTATGCAGAAACTTGAAAACAAGCTTAGTTATGTTGCCATTCTTCCTCCCTGAGAAGTCAATATATTATTTTTCATCATGTCTCATGGAAGCTAGATCAGATTTAATAAATTAAAAAATTTTTAAACGCCCACAACATCCTTTTTATACAAAAATCAAGTATGATTTTTTAAATTAAAATACATCCCTCAATAGAAAACTTGTTAAAAAATGTATCCACAATTAAGAGCAATTTCTTACGAACACAGCAAGGAATCATAGAAACTTGTTGATGATTGATCTATAACTAAAATTTAGAAACATAATTATTTTATCAAGGGATAAAATAATTCCCTTCTTCCATATCTTTGCTTGTTTACTGGATGGATGGGACACAAATGTTGTTCCTTATTTGAGGTTTATATGTATGAATACATACATACATGTGCATGCGTATTTATATATACATATATACAAATAAAATTCCCTCCAAGCAATGTATAGTCTTCAAGGATATTGAAGGTTGTTGCAAAAAGGACGTGTCCATGGTGGATGGGATGAGAAGGAATGGCGTTAACAGCATGAAGGAAGATTCAGATTAATTTTTATTAGAAGGATTTGTAAAGTGAAGTAACAACCAAGAGGGAACAAACTAGAATAGATTATGTGGGAGGTGATAGAGTCTCCATTTTTGGAGGTCTTTGCAAGCAAGCTGGAAAATACCAGAAAAAAATACATTTAATGCTACATTAGGGGAAGAAAGTAGATCAGATGATCTCTTGAGACCCCTAGAGACCCAGAGCAGAACTGTGTCTGTTCTGGAGGTGAAAGACTTGAACTACAGCTTAAGTGTCTAAGCATGCATCCACATGATTGTTTTAGTTTGGTTTAGGAAGATGCTTTCCAAGTGAATTTTGCAATTGTTCTCACTCACTGCACCTTGGTTTGTGTAGCAGAGAGGTCTCAGAAGGCTTGAACTCTTTTCCCTTTAGGTATAACTGAACTGGACGATACACTCTGGGATCACACTTAATAAATTTTAGCTGCTAATTGGCAGGTAGCTCATGGGGTCAAACTAAATTTGTTTGGAGAAAAGTGACTATACTACAGACAAAGGTCCTTACATCATTTATTTTGCTCTACAGGGCCTCTCCTGTTAGACCATTCTTCTTGCTGGTGTAGACATGACTTAAGACTTTTACTGGGTATGACCATAAATTCATGAGGAACTGATGCAGCCAGGATCTGTTGCACTTCTCAGTCCTGTACCACAGATACAAGGAAAATCAAGAAAAGAAAAATAAAAGGAAAGACAGAACTTAAGATAAGACCATTTTAATCCATTTAAAAAGCAGGAATAACCTTATTTGACCATATTTATACCATATATTAGGTCATCTATATACGACTCCATTTATATATATGAAAATACATTTATAACACTGAGCTTCAGTCAGTTGAAGGCAAGTCAACAGACAGCAGGAATCTGCTCAGGCTCACTATTCTTAATCTTTCCTGAAGGTACTTTCCAAAGTAAATGTTTCTAATACAGATTGCAAAATAAATACAAAGAATTTTGCTAAAAGATGGCGACTTTTATGCTTTTTCCTGATTCTTTTCTGACCTATTCTTTATCTTAGAAAGAAATTATTTCTTGAAAATAGTAAGTCACTGACAGAATATAAACTAGCAGATCATCTCATGATGGTGTCTCTGCTCTCATGGCCGTCACCCAGCTACCAACACTCAAGTGCAACAGGCTGGGATATAAAAAGCTGTGAAGACCCGGACAATAGGCCTAGGACTGACTTCTGATTTCTCTAACACCAGGAGCAATTTCTGTTAGACCTCAGGCTTGTTTCCAAATGCTTGAATGGGTCTCATTTCTCTTGGTGGTTCCTCAGAGCGTTTCACACTGCACTGAAGCCCACAGAAAAGCACTGCCAAGGCAAAACAATTTTCCCCTCTACAAAAATTTATATAACAGATGGCTTCTAGCTAGGAGAACTTGTTTGTAACAGGAAAAAGGAGTCTGTGGTCAGAAGCAGGTCCCGACAGAGAAACTGGGGTATTAAAAGTACAGGAATGAGCCTACTTCTGGAACATATATACCCTGAGATGATGGCAAAATGGGAACTTCTGTACGCATGTACAGCAAATATGCATCTTTGAGATATAAACACACACATATAGCAATTATTAGTAAGTTAGCAACAAGCTCTGATAATAATTTGTCAGAAAAATTGACCAAAAAGTGAAATGGTAAATTGTCTAAAATTCAAGAAGTGTCTCCTCTGACCTGCATGCTGCATAATGATGAAATAAGATTCACAACTTGCAGTCTGCAGGATTTTTATAATCCATCTACAAGGTGATGCACCCCTGCCCTCCCCCAGATCCTCTTATTTGGGAGCGTCTTTAAAGTAGGCAACACAGAAAAAAGAAGAGAGGAGAGGATGCATATATTTAGGAAATCCTGAACTCTTAAAAATCTGCCAGTAATTGCTTCTCTGTTTCTCTGTCTTACAAAGCCATTTTTCTTTCTCCTAACAGAGTGCTGCTTCTGTTAGCTTTGATTACAGAGAAGCACAATCACCTATTCAAATAATGAAGGACTGTTGCTTCTTTTAAACACACACTGAGCACTGGTAGGCTGTGTCATTTCACTAAACACTGAGGCTAGACTGAAGATAGCACACCCAGCAAGGAAGAAGATAAAAAGAGCAGCACATTCCTGTGTGAAATGTTATATCAATGTTGTCTCAGAATCAGACACCGACTTCCACCCCCTGCGCGCGTGCGAGCGGGTGCCCGGCAGCACCGCAGGGTATCCGTCCCTCCTGCCCAGAGTTCGCAGTGGCAAGATTTTGAAATTGCGCCTGAGTTTAACTCTCTCTCTGACACACAGCCCAATCTCACCAGCTGCTTACAAGCACCAGTACTGCCAAACTGCAAGAAAAGCCGAGGAAACAGTAACTGCCGGTGGCTCCCTGCAGAGCTCCCTCTGCCTAGTGCCACCTTTGTCTACCTACAAGGTCTAACCTTAAGGCCCATATATCCAAAGTTTATAAAGGTTCAGCATCCAGCTAGCTTTCTTCCACAGAAAATGTTAAGGTTTGGGACTGATGTTTTTGGTGATGAACAGATTTCTTGCTCCAACTGCTGGATAATAAAACGCACTCTTTACATCAACAAAGAAACATTTACTAAGGCACACATCAGTGATCTTGACCGGGCTGTATAACATGGCATTAATTTCGTAATCAGTGTCATTTTTCCTACGGAAAGAACGAATGATTCCTTAATCAGGAATTTACCTTAAAGATACAGAGCCTTGTTCTTTTTACAGTCCATATCCAAAATCTTTGAAACTAAAAAATAAATTATTTTGCTGACATTTTTCACACTAGTATTGATTGAAACACAAACTTACTTTGATATATGTAGTTTTACTCTTTTATTTAGGGAAATGTCAGCACAGTATTTAAAGCTAGCATGGCAAAGGAATGATCCCTTATTGCCTGTTTAGGCCACTCCACGTGTCACATCTCCTGAATTTTTTAGGGAAAGGACACAAGGAAAATGAATGTTGTGCAGCTAGCATATAAACATTCCTTTGGATATTGTCTGTGACAGCTGGCTCTCCTACAGGAACAGGTGAACTTCACACAGCCATGTAAGTGTTTGAGGAAGTTGACAATTGCTGCAATAACTAATGAATACATAGTTCAGGTTAGAAATGTGTGCCAGGAGACAAGGTTACAGATGTTTTCCAGAAGGCAGAAAACAAAAGGCCAGTTATTAAACTGCTCCTAATTGTGGAGGACGGGAAAACCGGTCAGTTCTGTGTCCGTGTGTGCCTGTGAATGATCCCATGTGACTTCTCAAGGGAGCACTTTTTTTACATACAAAAGCACAAATCAGCTCACTAACAGCAATCTAGAATTCAAGAAAGTTTTTTTTCTGCTCCTACAGTAAACTGAAGCTGTTTTTCTCCCTCTGAGGTGAATTTTTTATTAGTTTTATTGGCATGCTCTCTGGCAACAGCAATCTCTACGGCTTCACATAAAACATGAAGTTCACGCAAACATGCTTCATAGCTTCTTGTGAGCAGAGTCTGTGTGAAGTTGGTTTTTTAGTTTTTGGTGCTTTGTTTTTTTTTTAACAAGGTAATTACTGCATGTCGCTCATGAGGTCATTGGAGACGGCCGCACAATGGGACTTTGTTCTCTGCTTTGCTGGGCAATTTTGACAACAGAGCTACTTAGGCAACAGCACAGTTGCAGTCCTCCTTTCAGAAAATCATCATAAGAGAAGTTTTTATTTTTAAATGTATTGGATAGTCTTACAAAAAATACATGTGGTATGCAGGATGTTGTACTGTTACAAAGTTACACTCTCAAAATAAAATTCTCTTTTGATTCCACCCAAAAAAGGAAATTAACTGACAAGTAAAACAGATCTAAATAATTAATCAAACACGCAGAAATCATTGGCTTAAAAAAATTTTTTCTTTTCCTTTTTTTTTTTTCTTCATGTTGTGTTTATCACCTTGCTTTGAAACCTGCAAGGTTCACTCAGGTTACACTTTTAAGCTTTTCTCTGCAACCACGGGGAAATATTCCTCTTAGCTTAAAGTTAAGATTGGCATGGACCCAGGACTTCTGGCTAAACGGAAAATGTCAGAGAGCATGAGAGTGGTGATGGTGTCATACTAAAGTCACCTCAAAGATCCCGAGCTTGTCCCAGGAATGGCTGGCATGAGGAGATGACTGAGTAATCAAGGTGCCAGACTCAGGGTTCGTATCATGAAATGGGGACTGGGTGCAATATACTTCTACTCTCACAAAGGTAGTAGGGTATGTGCTCAGGCACAAAGACTTCACTATGTCTGTAGCTCTTGTAAGGCAAAGGAGAACTCATGGTGAGAGCACAATACCGTCCTGCTCCTTCTTCCCCTTCCTCTGCCATCCTTCCATGCTCTTCCCACCCTTGCCTAAGTGGAATACACAGCTTGGGTCCTTTGACACCCACTTTTCTCCAGAAATCATCCCAACAGAAAACTTTTTTTTTAACTTATTATTTGAGGAAAAATGTATATCTTGTTTATTTTTCCACAGGTTATGTTTTATGTCTCTTCTCCTTCTATCTTTGCCTCCTCCCAGTCCTCAAGCCCAGGTGTTGTGTAATGCTGCAAATGTGTAACTTGTGCTAGAACTGGAATATCGGCTTCACTGAGAGAGCAGTGAAAAATAATATGAAAAGGTCACCTCTGTGGTAAAGGGCCCCTGCACCTTTCTGATGGGGGAATACAAGGCTCCTGTTAACTTTGCAGAACAAGTCAGAAACAGAGAAACTGGGATCCAGGCTTTCCGTTTCCTTAAGAAGCCAGAGACTTATCCCCATGCATAAGACGAAATGTAAGAAAGCCAACATACCACCTCATCTGGATTAAGGGAACTATCTGCAGGTTATGCTACCCTCAGTCTCGGAGTGACCATGCTTGGAAAGTGTAATATTTAATCATTACCAGCCTGATCTTCATGAATCCAGATTTGCTACATAATGGTGAATCCAGAGCAGCTCCATTAATTTATCTGCATTCTTACCAGGGTTCTTGAGAGTAAAATCAGAACAAAACTCCCAGGTTTTTATCCTCTGATTTCTAAATAGAGACGTATGCCCTTCAACACGTAAAAGGACTGTTTGTTCATTTCCATTTTAATGGAGTTTCTTTACCGGCTGCTAATATGTTACTTGGGAATCACTTCAAAATACAAAAGGAGAAGCAATTCCCACTGCTGGTAATAAAAAGAGAGAAGTGATGGCTTGAGATTTATTCTACCAAAATATGCCGAAAGATTCTGTTGGAAGTGGCTTTAATTAAAGAATACATTAAAGTAATTTTAAATAACATTAATTAAGAAAATGAGCATAACATGAGGATAGATTTTAGTGGGCAGGTTAACATTTACCCTGGAAAACAACTTCATGGCTTGAGTGAGTCAACAGGATGTGTGGGAGAAGGACTGGTGGAAGTTCACTCAGCAGTGGAAATAAAATTATTCTGCTCAGTAAAAATGGTAAAATAGCATAGCTCTTGCTGGCAATGTGTCCGTTCTCCTTTTTCCTTCTTTCCTTTCATTTCCATCTCACCTCCCATTGCAGTTGCTGCTTCCCTGACTCTTTGGTCCATTACTTGGAAAGGAGGGTTTTGTACCCTGCAGCTTTGTGTTGTAGAGTAAAGTGGACAAGATAGCCTACCCCAAAAGTCCCCTTTGGGACACCTGCTGTCCTCCAGAACTCAGCCTGGCTAAGAAAATGCCTGTTTTGCCCACACCTACTGTGACAAGAGTCAGACCTTCCAACTAGATGTATCTGTCTCATTCATTTAAACATCTTTCCTTCCATACACTGAAGGACAAGACGAGTCAAAGTCCTTATGCTAGGCTGTTCTACAGTAACCATCTCTGCATTAACTATCTAGAAAAACTGACCTCCTTAGACATCTAGCACAGGTGTCTAGAACTAAATTTCCTATATCGTTGCATTATTATGCAAACACACTGGTATTCAAATTTACTTTCTTCAAGAACTGTCCTGCTCACAAAAAAAAGTTAGCTCTGAAGAAAACTGGTCATTTGTACTAGTTATTCCTTTATATTTTGGTCTAGTTTAGGCTGAGATTTAAATTTTAAATACAATTGTAGTGAGTAACAGAAGAACCTGTTGTTCATGTGAGATCTAAAGATATGACTGAAGCAGCAACTTTTTCAAGTAATTCAAGTGATCTAGAGAAATAATAGGTATTGACTTTTCTTTATTGAGGATGAAAGCCCATGTGTGCCCTTGCCTATTTGCAATAATATGTTAATGGTAGAAGTACAGAGCAGTTGAGAAGTGTGCGTTCAAAGACAAAATCTTGGATTAACTTCAGAGAAAGCTTAAAAGCTCCATTTATTCTTCAATAATATATTTTATGTAATTGGATTTATTTTTCAGTCAGATCCAATTAAGTAAAGGCTAAAAAATACAACATATTTCATGTCTCTGGCAGCTCAAGTCACCTCTCTCAATTCCTAAGATACTGACTATCTAGGTCCCAATATACATATTAGAAATTACCTTGTATCTTTAGCCTGGAGTTCAGACCCCCACTCATATCTGAATCTGTCTTTTTTTTTTTTTCTTAAAACCTTAAATCTTGAAACAGCCAAACTTAATTCAGATACAAAAAAAATATATGACTTTTAAACTTGTAAAAATCAAATGCGGCATATTTGAGTGAATACAGAATTCAAAATTAAAATGAAAGTATGTGTAGCTAGATCTGGCCTGCATTGCTATTTGTACTGATTAGCGGGCATTGCGTATTAAGGGAAAGTGGAAAAAAAAAAATAATCTGTGACTTGTGAAGCCTGTAGCACTGAGTATGAAAACCGAAAACAAGACAGAAGATTTCATGTCTCATTTCAGGTACTTTCATGTCTGAATGTTCCTCTTTTGGTGACCTTGCCTAGAACACAGCAAAAAACATAGTGAAATCAAAGTGATGCTGATTTGCATAAGCTTCAACAAACATACACAAATACCCTCATTCCCCCTACAGAAAAATCAGAGCATCTCACTCTAAGTAAAAGCTGTCTTTGCTGAAGGAAAAGAAGTTGCTTTACCAAAATAACAGACACTGATACGATCTTTCAATAGAATAAGGTCTTGCATTGTAAATGGACACATTCAGAGCTTAAAATACCACTGATAACCAAAGTCATAATCTTTATCTTTTAGAAATAAATAGTCACACCGTAGGAAATACTATAGCATTTTATGTTTTACAACACAAAAGAAAAAAACGTATATGTGAAGGGTTTCCTTCCTTCCTACAAAAAACTGATGATACATTTTCTGCCTGTTAAATGTCTGCTGTCCAAAGAGTTTTTACTAACAAATCAAGCTTCATAAATTCTTCAAATGTATCTTCCACTGAGAAATCAGTGATGTATCAGGATTATGTAGGTTCTGCTTTTGTTTTGAAGGATGTCTCTTTGTCATCCTTATATTCTTTGAGGATTAACACTAACTGGAAAACATGAGCATTAATTTCTGCAGAACACCATCCTAGCCATATCAATAATGGACAAATTTATTTCTGAAACTCTAAGAGGCTATACAAATTTCTATGGCAAATTGCTTGTAAAGAGTCTGAACATCACCTTATCTTTGCAATGCTGTACTATTAAAAAAAAATAAATAGAGCTTTAAAAAAGAGTTTGTGAACATGCTTTTCTGGTAATTGCATATAGAATGCTTCTACCATAAGCATATTTTAGATAACTAGGGCTGCAAGGACCAGGAGGCAGCATCAGTCTCCCTTCCAAAGTATAGTGTTTATTGCCCTAGCTGTCAGAGCTGAATGGATTTAGCATGTGGCGCTTATAACAACTCGTTAGCTGTTATATGCTGACATGTGGCAACAGCTTAAAACCGTTTAGAAAGAGAGGCTAAAGCAGGCTTCTGCACAGTGAGGGATGACATTGCTGGAGCAAACACTACTGTACCTATGAGGATAGCCTACAGCTGTTGCCTTTCAGATGCTGGTTTCCATCCTACTGTGAGAAACCTGCCTGCATGGTGTAAGTTTGCATTTTTGGAAAGGCTGCCTGCTCATCTGCAGGACAGGTGAGAGAAAACCAGCCCCTGCTTTCCCATGCTCTATCAGTCTGAAAAAAGATGCCTTTGGAAGGAAAGGAGTTGTGTTCATTCTCACCTGAGATGTCACTGACGGCTGCATCAGAAAATTATTATGACATAAAATATGGTAATACAAAGCAAAACCAGCAAGAGATTTGGCACTCCATTCACCTGGGATAAGATGTCAAGCACCAGGACTCTGCTTTGGAAACAGCAAAGCAGTGCACTTACCATGGCAGTCAACCTGTGTCTTTTCTTCTGTGTAATTGCAGATTTAAAGCAAGAATTACTGGGAAAATTCCAGTAATGCACATGGGGTAAAAGGCCCAAAATATTAATTTGATGAATAACAGACATAAATGCAAAACCAACAGCCATAAAATTAATGCTAAGATCATCTTTCCTTTCCTACAGTTACTACTGCCCAAACTCTCCCCTAGCGTTTTAAAAATGCCTGAGGAAAACTTGTGCACTGTTATCAACAGATTTGGGCTGGTCCAGACCAAGGAGGGAAATGAATTCCAGGCCCTCAGCTCTCTCTCAGATAAGATCCCTCTGGTTTCTGCTTGTGTTGTATCAGCTTTGCACCCACTCACTCACCTCCTGCAGTCTCAGATGGGGAAAATAACACAAAGAGGGAGCAATCCTTCTTGGTCCTCAGATATCTTTGCAAAGACAGCAGAGCTAGACAGGAGCACATTTATCCACACTGTACTGTCTCAAAAGAAGCTTCATCCCATAATAGTTATACAATACCTATGTAGTAAATATGATCTAATCATAAGACTAGCCAGGAAAATAATAAATTCACCTCCACTTAACTCTCAGGTTGATAGAAGTCCTTCCAAGAGATGCTGATCTTTATCTGTGCCCATTACTTTAATTTTATGGGAAATATTCATGTAAGCTTATTGTCATGGTGCCCAAGCGCCTCACATTTTTTTAAAAATATATATTTAAGAAGCATTTCAGCAAGATGGAGAGAAACCCCTCTCCTGAGACTACAAATAGAGGCCAAAGGCCAGGTCCATGCAAGGAGGTGCATCTTTCTTTTAAAAGTAGAAGAGCGTGTATCCATGCCTCCTCTTTATAGCTAGTAAATAGTTGGAGAGCTCTAGCAAGCTATGGAAGACATGGCTAGAAAATTATATTAGGACCTAGACACTTCTTAGGAGCAACTCTTAGTTCCAGACTGTTAGCTGTTTAAGGAATCAGAGCATTTCTCCACTCTCAGTGGTGACCTCTGAATGGCATACTTTCAGATTTATGACCTGGGGAAGTGAGAGTGATTGCACAGATCCTTAGCAGCTCTGTGAGATGGGGAAGAACGGGATTTCCATCCCTCTTTGCATGGTTCTTATGTATCGCTATCCTCTGGTAGCTTAAGGTTAAAAAAAAAAATCGGAAGAACCTCCTATGCACTTCCTGTAGGGCATGGCCATAAGAATGCAGTCTTGCTCTCTCGATAGGTTTTGCTTTCTGACTCTGTGACTCCTTAAACATTGCATGCAAATTGAAACTTTTCAACAAAAAGGAACAAAAGTTCCCCATTCTCCATCTCAGCACATGCACAACTATGGTCATGAAGCATCTGTACTGGATTTCCTTGGAAGAGGTTTCCAGCCTCTTTGTCCATTTCTTCCATACTCTAACAATGAAAACCCATGTTACTGAAAACTAAGTCAGAATTCCCACTTTCCATTTCGCTTTCCAGTGGAGTCTTCATGAAAAATATTTTTGTAAATGTTATTTTCACTCTGTTCAGAGGGGAAATGTAATTTTAGATTGTGCAGAGCTTCAGGCCAATACATATGCTTGACATCACTGAACTTCTGGTGACCACTGGGCACAAGCAGTACTACAGGAGCTTAGGGAAATAAGTACCTTCAATGTTAGGCATCACCTGGGAGGAGTTTTTAAACCTTCTTTATATTGGAGTCAAGTGCTTAAATTCAAACAGTCTAAAAAAGAGATTTGCCCATAAAACCTCTGCGGAAGGGCTGAATAAAGTAATTAATCCAAGGGTTGCGATTGATAGCTGCAACAGTGACTGATACACCAAGAAACAGTAATTCCTTTCACTGCAGGAGCAGAGACAAATGGCACTTGTGAAGAAAGAAGACAAACCACGTGTCCATCACTGTCCCCTCTGACTTTATAA
The DNA here is from genome assembly GCA_013400135.1 of Rhinoptilus africanus. Classification (NCBI taxonomy): domain Eukaryota; kingdom Metazoa; phylum Chordata; class Aves; order Charadriiformes; family Glareolidae; genus Rhinoptilus; species Rhinoptilus africanus. The sequence continues at coordinate 232,083 of VXBO01005148.1, forward strand.
ATCTATGAAAGAGGTAAAGCCTCCAGTAGCTATTAACCAGTTTTACTGTAGATCTTGCTGACATATGAACAGGTCTCCAGGACTGCCATCATCCCTCACTATTTCTTCAGTTCCTTTTATTTGTTTGCTAACCCATATCACCACACTTCACCTTCAAAGAGCAGGCAAACCCCTGAGGGCAGAGAATGTCTCTTACTCTGTTTGCACAGAGCACAGTATGATCCTGACAAGAGCTGCAGGAGCACACAAGCTTAACTTCATTCATCAAATACTCCTAAAAGGAAGGAGTATTTTTGAGGGAACAAACTGACTCCAGTGATCCCTGGGGAGGGAGGGTTGCTGGGGTTTTAGGTGTGTTTTTTTCCCCCATGAGAACTGTTGTGTCGGCACTGTGATGTATCACTGCTGCTTTTACCAAGGCACACCAGCTCTGTAACTGTGTTACTCTTGGTTTGCTCCCAAGACATCCAGATACTGAGTTCTGAGGTTTGATTTTTATTTTCTTTTCAATTCACAATTTTGTTATCTAAACAGACTTTATCTATCTGAGCAGGTTCCCAGGGTATAGAACTTTTTTCCTTAACATCTAGGAAGCCAGCACCCACTGGCCCCAAAGTCCACATCCTTCTCCTCAGGTGGAGAAGGAGGTGGACTTATATTTAACTACTCACTGTTAAATATATTCTTTTTCCGAGTGCTAGAGAGGGTGCAATTGTTCACTCATGAAGACATTGTTCACAGACTACCCCATCATCTACTTGTATGGTGAAGCTTAGGAGGCCAGGTCTGTTTTTTCCCTTAAAATCACAGGAAGCTGATATATCCATTCTTGAAAGTAAAGCTTGTCTCTGTCTTATTAAGTAACTGCCTAAACAGCCTCTTTTCAGGCTTCAGGTATTATAAATGATAAATTATTATAAATGATCAACTATAACTATTCTCAGTTTCTTACAACCTTCCAAACCTGCGTGAAAGGTATTTGGAAAAATCGCCATTTGGATCATTAGGGCACTGCAAACTGGTTATCAAACCAGTTAGCTTTGCTGCTGAAGTGGATGTCTCTCATTAGGTCTGTGACTACTGGGTAGCACGTACAGGACTAGCTTCAGCAAAAGGCCAGCTCATATGTAGCAGGTCTCTTCTTGCCAGGTTACAAGAATTTCGGCCCAAGAAGAATATGAAAAAGCAACAACAACAGCAAAAGGCTGTATGTCCAATTGGGAATTCAGAGCTTCCTGGGAGATGTGTCTGTACCCAGCATTTCTGAGCTAGAGAGGCCGACTTTCAAAATCTCACATCAGCCAGTACTCCTTACTCTAACTGCTACAGCTCAGCAGAGGAACTCAGTTGATGTGCTTTCCAACCACCGGGTTTCTGGAAACTCGTGAATAACTACAGCAACAGAGGCCAGGCTACCTTTATTCTCTGAAAAATTCAGTCAGCTTGAAAGTAATGTACTGTCATTATAGATACTTTTTCTTAGTTTACTATTTTCTCATTTCTTGAAGTCCTTGTATTAGTGGAAGCCAGGGGAGAGGGGACAGAGAATTTGCACACGTCCCTCCTGCAAGTCATCTTTCCCTAACTGAATGGGAGGCAAATTAGATAGCTCATTTCTTTCACATCATTTATGACACCCGACAAATGCAAAGACATATTATAAAAATTCACCTGGATGCCTGGTTAATCTTGTACGGATTTGTCCAGAAACTAGCAGACTAATACAACCGTGGCATTCAACAAGCAGCTTATGCACTAAGGCCATTTGCCAGCACTGTGAGACAAATGCCATTATCATATATCACTCTTTAAAAAATGGTACATCCTGCCTGGTTGTGGTTTTTTCATTCTAGGAGGAATTTTACTGAGCATCAGTTTTCCTGTGACTATAGAAGATAATAAATGAACTAAAATGTTAAGAAAATAACAAGGGGAATGAAGCTGTGATGCTTTGTGGATGCTGTAAAATTTCTCGTGTTGTGTACAACCAAGGTGTAGAAAAGTAAACTCTGAATCACAGTTCTGCAGAGTAAACAGTTTCTTGATCTTAAGACAAATTTTCATAGAATCATAGGTTGTGTTGGGTTGGAAGGGACCTTTAAAGGTCATCTGGTCCAACCCCCCTACAGTAAGCAAGGACATCTTCAACTAGATCAGGTTGCTCAGAGCCTCATCAAGTCTGGCCTTGAATGTTTCCAGGGATGGGGCCTCCACCACCTCTCTGGGTAACCTGTTCCAATTTCTCAACAATTTTATGAATATTGGAGACCATTTCCCCTCTATATAAAATTGATGTATATTGGAATAAAGAAACCCAAACATGCTGTGCCAGAGTATGTAGGTTTTGCCAGAATCAGTGGGCTTGACATAAAATACATGAAGAATCAACTTCAGTTAATTAAATATGGAATAAACTGTGCTCACTTCAGCAGTTAGGATCTGCTTCCACAAACCATGCTGCCAGTTTTACGGTGAGTTTCCCCCTCGGCAAACCAGGCTTGCTGAAGCGCAATAAGTGTTCTAGATGTTGTAGGTCAAGCCAATCTAAACATAAACTGATACAATATACCGTTTTTAAAAAGCTGTGAAGAGGATATAAACTAAGGCAATGTTTCGTCTCACTTAAATTGTTACCTGAACCTTTCCCTTATGCTTTTGCCTTCTTAGCAGTTCCTCTAAGCCATTGCAGTTCCTCTAAGCCATTGCAAAAACCTCTGCTTCACTTTGTTCCTGTCTGCTGAGACAGAAGACTGTCTCCCTTTGTGTTTGTCTTCTATGAACAACAACAAAAAAGTACTGTAGTACTGAAGTTGTTAGGCAGGTTTCTTCTTTTACAGACATTATTACTCCTTTATAAGCTGTGGCTTGCTAGTGGCAAATCCTAAAACTTTCTTTTACTAAGAATTTTGTGTGATTTTGTTGTAATTTACAAGGTAAAGCATAGTTATAACTATCACTTGACTGACAAAGCTTCTTAATGAGAACCAGCACAGATGAGAATTTCCATATCCCATTAACAATTTACATTTGTCACAGAACATGCAAGAAAAGAAAAAACCTTTTAGCAATAAGATATGGAACAGTCTCAGTCCCAAATTAATACATGTTATTTATTTCTTGCCTTGTGAGTCGGAAGGAAAAGAGGGAAAATATCCCTATTGGGTTAAACAGCATTTAACCCAAAAGTTTTCAAGTTTTGAAGGTACCTAAAGATATCCAGCAAAAAAGGATAGGAACATCAATAAAGCCTCACAGCTCTGTGGAGCCTGCTGGTATGTTTCTGGTTAAAATTGCATCCCTGCATGTAAGCTTCTACTACAGGAAAACAGTAGTTCCTTAACTCCTCATACAAGTGTATCCTACCAAAACTTCAAGTTAGGACAGTTTTTAGATACCTGATGAAGGCTATTGCTTTTCATTTTCATGAATGCTGTCCCCTTACGTCTTTACATACATTTGCCTGCACTGACTCTTTTTCTAGACACTTGAAGGGCCATTAGGCATGGGAAAAGAAAAACAAAAGGAGAACATTAATTTTCTGTTGGTAAATGCGGTTGATGCAGGGGTTCTGGTTACTAAGCAGCAAAGAATATTTCAAATTTGTGAGGAAATTGCAAGGAGAAGCGACTTTGAAAAATCTCCGTGTTGATAAAATTTAAGATACATTAAAATGGTGAAGCATTTAATGATCTGCCTCTATTTTTCAGTCTTAGGTGCTTTGAAAATGGGTGGTCTATGAGTAATTTGTCCAGTAATTCTGGATATACCTACACAATCATTGCCAGAGAACATTGCTTGGGCAGTGAGAATCAATACGCTGTGTTGTCAAACTGTGGAGATGTCCCTGGTCTGCTGTGGACTCAGGTGAACAAGCAGTCCCCATCTGTCCCTGGAGCAGTCTAGCTGTTAGCCTGGGACAATGACAGAGGTTGGAGGTGGCTGCCCATTTCTGGAGGAAAAGGGAATTTCATAGGAGAGGTATGTTTGGTCTCGAATTTGTTGATCACAGAGCTAACTCATGTGTCCTGGGCATATGAATTTTTAGTGCAGCTGTAGTGTAACCCTCCTAAAAACCTGAAAAGAAGGTGGTGATTTCTTACTTTTACTTTTAGTTTAATTTCTCTCACTTGTAACTCTGGCAGATTTTTAGGAACACTTCAACTCTGTAGCAGCACAAACTTCCACATAAAAAACAGATAAATAAACAAATATCAGCAGGCTAAAAGAGCCTGGCACAAATTTCTGGTTGTACATTATGATTATCCACATATTTCATCAACTAATTTAGTGTTTCTTCCTCCACTATTAGCCTCTGATAAAAAATATCCTTTTCGAGAGCATAAAGCAATATTTATCTCTTCTGTTATAGTTGACTACGTAGTTCTCATTCACTAGCAAACTGCAGTGTCCACTTTATTGGCACATTTTAATTTTATTTACCAGGAAACAAAATTCTTCAACCAGAATAACTGGTTGTGACTTTTATTTTTCAAAGTTACAATGAAGTGGGCTTTCAGGGAACAAAGTAAATATTTGATTAGCAACAAGTTATATAAGGCAATTACCTCTATAGGAAGTGCACTTTCCCCTTCTTTATGTAAGAGACTCATTGTTTCCAAAGAGGAATTTTGCCAGAATACTGACTGTATGACAAACTCACATAAAAGGAGACAATGTCATCCACCAGTAGTGATCATAAGTAATACATAGCTGTTACTGCTTTCTCTTTTGGCAAATGTTGCCCAGAGTATCCAATGCATATTAAAGCGCCCTTGTTTGCATACCACATAGGGCTGCCTGTGTTATAAGTGTTTATTGCATTGAAATCTCAGAAATACGCATGTATTTGCACAAACTGGCACTTTTACTAACCGATGTATTCAGAAAATGCCAACACTTTATTGCTCTAAATCACTGTCCTTAGGGCTGGCAATATGCAACAGGCAAATATCTTTAAAAGCATGTAAAATTGAAATAAGAGACCTGTCCCAATTTCTCGGTTTGCCTGGATAATTTTTCTTCTGCCCACTGTATCCCAGATGTCTTCCCCGGGGTCCCTGTCCTACCCCAGCGCAGCTCAACCCATCTGCTTCTGACAGTGTCACAAAAGCTACCCCAGCCTATTCTCCCTCTGTGGCTCCTTCCATGAGCAATGCAGAGCAATTAAGGGTAATTAAGAGTGATTAACTTCTGAGATAGCTTCACTTGTCTCGAGTTACTCTTTGTGAAACTCTACTCAGTCAATAATGCATCACAAATAACTTTATTGTCCAGAGATTGCAAGAGTCAGGAAGGGCCTTCTTACATGGGTGTCACAAGCACTGGGACAAGAGGATAGAGTCACATAAAGGACTCTAAAAGCTCAGTATTTACAAAAAATAAGTGAACCCATTACACTAGCTGAGGAAAACTGTGAGAAATGGACTCCTGTAGTTATTTCTGAGCCTCACAAGGGACCTCTGACATGGGATGTTTCTCAGAGAGGACAACTGAAGTGGCACCTTGTCTCAAGTTGATACAGAGGCTGACAGGTCAAATACGGATGAGCCGATATAATACAGGCAGCTGTCGAGGCTGCCTGTGCCCTGTCCCAGTGAGATGCCCATGAAGTGTCTTTTCCTGGTCTCCATTCACTTTGGGTGCAAGTTCTGCGCATTGACTCTCAAAGGTGCAGGCCACAGCTCCATAACAGCTTCAATGCAGAAGCAAGCCCCACCGCTTACTGTGTCGAGAGTCATGGCTACACAGGCTCAAGGAAGAGAATGCTGGATCCTTGTTTATCTGCTTTCATTTGTCTTCACTGTCAGGGGACACTGAAAGTACGAAATGTAAATCGACTCTGGGATATTCTTGTAATCTCATCTATTGAATGGTGTTTTCTTAGCAATCTATAGGACACTAACCTCCCCCAAAGAATCAGATACCATATGGGGTCTTTTCAGTAACCCTTGCTTTAACAGTCTTGAGTGGGTTAGGCAAAATACTGAAACTTTCTTCATAGTAATATGAGATAAAGTCTTCTGAAGAGCAATCCTGTAAATCTTGAATCCACAGCTGATTTATAGATAGCTGTCCGTGCTTAAAATTAAGCATTAACTGAAGGGTTTGGATGTCTGGGTGCCAAAATTCTTAGTATCTTGGAGCATCAGACTATTTGTCAGTGTATGTGGCATTTGTAAGCGTGGTAGAATTGAGGAAATATTACACTACAGATGAATGCCGTTATCTTTATTAAAGTTTTGGGTTTAATTACGCAAATATTTCACTGTTTTATCCTAATAGTTACTGTAATTATACAGATAACTCTATAATGTTACATTATAAACTCTCTCTAACCCTTCCAGTCTCAAAGATCTGTAAAATTATAGAGATAGTCAGATTCTGAGGTTTAAAAAGTGCACTTGAGATATCTGAAAAAGGGAAAACCAGTTCGCTTTTTTCCCTTTTGTCTACTGTAGCATTCCATTTTTTGATTTAAAATGTCTTAGGTTTGTGGATGCCAGGAGGGATTTACTGGAAATGCAATGACGGCTGTGATGCTGGCACTCAGAGTAAAGTTAAATGCATACAAAAGATCTGTTCTGTGATTCCACAGAAATATTGTTTGCTTGTTTAATTGGCCATAGGGCTCAGTAACAGGAAAAACAACTGTCCGTACCCAGCAGTGTTGCTCTTTGTGTTTACAGGATTTAACTTATCTAATCTTACAACACAGAGCACTCTGGAAGTGTGAAGGCGCTGTCATTTACACTGGGGCTGGGTGGTAGCACCACAGTTCCATTTTTTGTAGTCTTTCACTAACAAGGTATAACAAAAGCTATCACTTTATTTGACAGAATTGACACCCAAAGTATAAAATATTGTATCTATTTTCTGCTTCAGAAGTTCTGTCAAACTACATGAGATGGGTAAACTGATTAACTGTGGGGATTGTTATCTGATACAGAACAGACAAAAGCTAAATCCTGCTTGTGGAAGAAAATCAAATCACAGTTACCGATACTGTAATTTTAGTCCACCTTGATTACAAAACATGTTACAACAAACCACTCTGTACATTGTAACTCATTCATCAATCTGAATTGAATACACAGAGAGGATTAATTTTTAAAATGCCCTCTGTTTTCAAACCATAAAAATCAAGAGGTAAAAATATTTATAACAAATGGAAGCTACACACATGATTTCTATTATGAAAGTGATTATTTTCTGGAGAAAGATGGTAAGAACAAGGAGTTGCACTTTTATCGGTCATTATTCAGGTAAAAAAAATCATTTAAAATATAAATTAGATCACATTTTGAAGCCTTCTAGTAAGTTTGTGTGAAGTTTCTGGATACTATACATGAATCTTATTTTTGGAGAAATCATGGCACATGAACATACATTATTCTATTAATATCAAACCTTTAGGATAGTATATATATGTCTATCTATCTCCTATTTTATTCCTATTTTCTAAATTTGATATTTTATAAATAAGTTTACATTTTAAGACTATGCATGTAATAATAGGTTCATTTTCATAAGGATAACAGTACTAGAAATGTCAAAGGTGTAATCAACACATTATTTGACCATACCAAAACTATTTAGATTATAATAAACATTTGGCACTTGCCATGTGTAAATCAAAGGCAAATTTACAAAGGTGGAAAATTGTTATTGTATTTGTTTATGGTTAGAAGTAGGATCTCAGAGATGTAATTACTTAAATCTTGAACAAGAACTTCTTATCAGGGCTGGGAATAAGCTACAGACGAAATTCGGCCTTTCTTGAAATTTGAGTTTACTATTGTCTCTTTAAGAAAGTCAACATTTCTGGCACAATTATTGGCTCCTGTCTACTGCTTCAAATGCAGCTGTTTGGGGCATGACCATTCTGATACTCAGTGGATATCTGGCTTCATCTCACAGGTGTTTTGCACTCTCTTTTAAGTTTACAGTAAGACATCATGATTGTTTTTTGCTTTAGGCTTGGCTGGTACAGTGTGTTTTATTGCAGAGGTACATGCATTTGATTGGCTACATAAGCCGTAGGATAAGTTATTCTAAGAATTGTGATGGTGCCACAGGACTTTTTTTCCTCTTAGCAAGTTTTTTCTACTGTCTTATTTTGATACCTCATTCAGTTTTTCAGTAATTTAAATGAATTACCCTCATTTGGTAAATAATTTATGCTATATTTTGGGATATTTTTCTCATACATTTATGGGAAACCTTTCTTATTTTTTTTTCTCCCATCTCATTAAGTCCTAGTGGGCTGTACATATTAGAGATTAGTAATATTAAATTACTCCAAAGGGTTATTTCGTAATTGTTGTAAGTTCTGTTTCAGTCATTAGGCTAGCAGCTGCATTCATTGTTACAGCTGGAACAAACCTGCCTAGGAGGCACCATGAAAATGGCTTGTAGAGGAGCAAATGAGGGAGGAGGTTACAGCACCTAGGAACTCTAACACTTAAATGATGTTTGGAACAAAAGCAATGTCCAAATGAATACATAGGTAGCACAAAAAAGGAAAGGTTGTGAATCTACCACGCACTGGGTGCACAGCTTTGCTCCAAGCAGAAGGCAGACTTTAGATTTCAGCAGAAGTTAACATTTGATAATATATAGTAAACTAAACAGTGGCTCAGCTGTAGGAAAGATTCAAAATACAATTTGAAACTATAAAACTTGTCTGGTTCTGAATATGAACAAGATATGATGCATGTGCTGCTTTCAGATTTTTTAAATATTACAAAATCAGTGAGCACAAGAAGGACTAATGTTGAGTTTCTTTTAATAAACAGAAATTGGGGATTAAAAAGTAAACAAGTTCTGCTTTTTTACTAAGAAAAAAACCCCACACTCTTGGGTTTTTTCCCAGTTTTGGTGTTGCAATTGATTAGAAATTCCAGCTGTCTAAATACCAACCTCTGGAATAATATTCTTGTGTACCTACATGGTTTCATAGCTTTCTTTCCCCCACTTTTTATATGCAGGTAGAAGTATAGGTAGTCACTAGAAAGCGAGTGCTTACATCAGCTGAACCTGAGCTTCAGGCCTGGGCTTCAGTGCTGGAAAGGAAATGAGAAGATACCACTTGCAGTATACTGGTAAGGGAAGAGCCAAATGTTGAAGTATTCTCTACCATAATTGGGTGGTTCACACCAGATGGAACTGAAGAGAGTCATCTGCAACCTGATCATATCAGTCAAGTCTGTATTTTTGTTACTGGGGGGTGAACTGACCTGTGATGTGTCCTTAGCATCTTACTGGCCATAAAACAGGCTAAAAGCTGATGTTCTATTCATGCTTTGTGCTGAAACTCTCCTACAAGTCACAATCAAGATGATAACAACATCGTGGGTCTCACCAGAATACCAAAAATAAACCCAACTAATGAGTAGTAGTAAAACCTAAAGGCTTTAAAGATGGGAATAATTTACAGCATAAGCCACTAATGTTGCTGAATACCATATGACTTCCCCAGGGTATGTACCTGAGGAACTGCGGTAGCTCCAGTATTTTTATATATTCCTCCTCTGCCTGAATTATTCCAGTCTATTTCATACACTTTCTTCAAAGGTGACCGTTTTTACTCTAAATCCACTGTTGTTCATAACAGGTAGATTCCGTGCCCTGTCTTGGGTTTGAGATGATGTTGACAAATGGCTTTTGATTTCACTGGACACATACGTGTATGCAGTTATGTAATGACCAAGTTCAATGTAAATACCCTCAAACCTCTAGACCTGAGGCTTTACTTAGACCCTTTAGCATGTGCATTTTTCAGCCTGTTCTAGCATTAAGTGGTGAATATAGTGGCATAAAAATAAAGACTTTGCAGTGCTGTGCAGGGATTGAAAGTTCAAACTTGGGACTTGCACTGAAGGACTTCCTTACATGTGATCCCCATGCCAGTGGGCACCTAACCTTTCACTCTGCAGTCTTGCGGCAAATGGATGAAGTCAGTCATACCGCTGTCTTGTTACTCTATCAAAATAAAGCAGCGTGGACTTTGCAGGCTTCAAAACTCCCTTTTGAACCATCTCTATCTGTTCTGAGGTTATTTTTACTGTAAAGGAGTTATTTACATTCCTGACAAAAATTAGTCAAACCTATTAATCAGCAGCAGAACAGTCAATCTCTGTACAACCCCCACCCTCTACCCCATAACTCAGTACCCACCCCATAACTTGATACCAGATTACACTCCTATGTGTACTTACTTGCCTTCCCAAGGAGTTTGTGTAATAGTGCAATCTTGTATAATAGTGCAATCTTGGGCCAAATTTCACTTTACAAGCTTCCCATTTCCACATTCAATCATTTCATGGTTTTCCTTATCCCTTTCATAGTTGCAGGCAGCTATCCATTAAATGGCACTCTTTGGGGGTCATTTACTCCAAATGGTGAAAACTGTGGTGTGTGGCAATGCGATTTCTATCTAGGAGGGCAGCCTGGATGCGTTCTCTGTTCCCAGGACAATTCATGCGTTTCACATTAAACGGCATAAGAGGCCTTGAAGCGAATCTCTCATCCAGCAAGTAGTGTATGCTCATTTCAGATGTTGTACAATGTCAGACAAGTGCTGCATTCAGCTTGCTAATTAGGCTATTCGTTTTGTCCCCTCGCTTTGCTTCTGGCCCTTCAGAGAGTCAGTTTTTAAAAACCGGCTGGTAAGAAATAAATTGCTGGTTTTCCTTGAAAATATTCTTTGTTTCTTTCTGCTTGGAGAGACTTGGTTAAAGATAAGGTATGGGTTAAATGAACTTGACTCTGGGGCAGCCGGAGTATTTGGATCAGAATTGGTGTTAACTTCCAGTAAATCTCTACAGAAGCTCTGCTGTAGTCTGTCCCCTCTCCTATTTCTTTGTTAGAATGTGCTTTCTTCAGTCACCCTCTTTCCTGAAATATTATTTTTCTGAGAGTATGTCGAAGAAGTAACGTGGGTAGCAAAGAAGTGAAAAAGTATTGAAATATGGGGAAAAAAATGTAAGAAATCTGTCTGGTTTACCTCACCCAATTAAGAGCCTGAAACGCAATCTGCATACACTGCCTGTGGCATTTCCCAATCCTCTCTTAAAGATTTTTAAGCAAATTACTTTTGAGAAGAGGCTGAGAGAGTGTGGTTTAATAAATGTGGAAAAGAGATTGGAGAGGGGACAGTCACTTTACTTTCTTCTACTACTGAATGAGTAGTTAAAGAGAAAGTGGAAAGAGATATTTATTGGAGATACACCCTGAAAGTCTGAGAGGCAGCAGGCACATATTTCAGCAAAGAACACTTCAATTACATGTAAGAAAAGAATTTTCTCAGTATTGGTCAAACCTTTTGCCCAGAGATTTTTCTGGAATCTCCCACTTTGGAGACATTGTAAACTCAACTGGAAGAGGACATGAGTAATCCCACCTAACTTCTATTTTGGCCCTTCTTTGGGCAGAGGGTTGGACCAGATCACCTCCATAGGTCCCTTCCAACTTCAATTACTCTTTTTTTTCAATAATTTAGCAGTAGAACCTGTGTCAGAGATATGATTAGAAACAAGGAAAATATTTATCATCTTCATGTTCCCATTTCATACTTTCTATCCATTTTTTAACTTTTTTTTAATTCTCCACCTCTGACATCTGTGGTACAGCGCTGTTGGAAAGAACACCTTTGTTGACTTATCAGAATGATTTGCATGAATGCTTAAAATTCTATCTCCATAAGAATCATGGAAGTTTTTTAAAGATATGGCATTCCCTGTGATAGTATACCCTATATAAAGCTAAATAAACATATTTGCAAGGATATGGAGAAATAATTAGTAAGAAATCCACTCAAAACTCCAATAGTTTTAAAAGCTCACCTCACCTGAATGGTTTGCCTTAATATAAATTTTTTATCATCCTCAGGTCAACCTGATATGCTCTCCATGCTGTTAAGAAAGTCTCTAACATTACAGCAAGATTCCAGTGGTATGAAGATCAAAGAGATAATGTTCATTATCATACCCAGCTGTGGTCACAGTACTCCCAGAGAACAGTAGGTAGTACCTAATCAGGTAGGGCACATGGTGTTTGTTGTAGTTCTCAGGTATTTCCCACTGTGACACTCAGTGCTCAAGCGCATCTTAATTTCAGCAGGACCTTAAGTATTTGTGTTAATTTTTCCATATTTTAGCACAGTCTTGAGTGTAACATTTTTTGGACAATTTCAGATAAAATTCTTTGTCTATTTTCCAGAATGGAAGGAGCCTGAAAATTGATGCTCTTTATCCTGCAATGAAAAATTCTGGTTAACTTTTTCCTGTGCAAAAACTGTACAAACACTGAACTCTGGAAAAGAGACTTGCATCCTGTGCCATAATCTCTATGAATTTCACAATTTAAAAACTAAGTTTTGCTTTGACATGCTTAGAGAAAGTAAAATTCCCCAAAGCTCCCATCAGTTTGGGCTGGATCAGGTCCTTATCTTCCATGAGACCTTTGCTCAGCAGTTTGGAGTGAGGGTCGGGGTGGGCAGGCAGGGTCCCTGCCAGCAGCGTGGCTCTTTGCCCAGTCTGGGCAGCATAAAGGAAATCCTGCATCTGACTGAAGGGGAATATATAAATGTGTCTTCTCAGAGAAAAGACAGAAGTTAAAGTACAGCTTCTGCAATTAAAAATAACACAAGAAACAAATGCCTATGAATAAAGGGCTCTCACTGACCACCAAGGTGGCCCTCCTTAACAGTGCTCATCAATAATCCCTTGACAGAAAATCTAAATTTTATAAGCCTAAATGAGCTGCCTCCATATCCTATCCATATGACAAAACCATCACTTATATTTGATGGTTTTCTTCATCAAATTAATTGAGACTCCTAAAAACTATTTTGAGGTAAAATGAGTCCTGAATTTATTTTTAATTGGAATTATTCAGCTTTATGTTAGCTTATTGCCATAACTTGGTCATCTAGACTTTTCACTTGGTCCTTACATATAGTTTAGGATGTTAAAATAGTTTTCTAACCTAAAATATATCTATATCTATGGTATCTAATATACAAAGAAATGTCAATGTCTCGTGTTTTTGTTTTTACTGCAAGCACTTTTATGTAACCATTAAATGCTTATCCCAGTTCACACAACTTTCTGTAGTATATATTCTGGTCCATGTTTGTTTGCTATGAATGAGTTTTCTAACCTGCTGAATCCCAGTACCTCATTTGCAAGTGGTTGTCAACTTACAGGAATAGGGTGATTTGTTTTAAGCAGGAGGGGTATAAGAATATGAAAGTTTGCTAACTTTTTTACAGTCTCAGAGTTTTCTATAAGCAGTTAGAAGTGAAAATAACAATAGCTCTGAAATTGTTAAACCAAAAAATGAGCTGGAGAAAAAGGTCAAGATTTGTTGCTGAATTACAAGCACTTCCTTCTAGAAAACAAGCCAATTTTGTTCTTGTTAGAAAGGTCATGCAGCCGATTCATTTCATCTAACTTTAAGAAACCATTTTTAAAGCACTCAATTTATTACATTTAGGGCTTTGGGCTGATATAGGTTGTTGTGGCACCAGCAAACCTCTAGAGTTACGTCAGTTTGGGATCTGGTGCTTAAATTTTCATTCTGTGTCTTGCCACATAAATAAAAGCAGTTATGACAAGATTTCTCCTCACAGGATTTTACAGGTCACGGGTGGGGTCACCAGCAACAGGAACTCACTGAAACTGTTTGCAGGTTCTTGGGCAACAGGATATGCTGCTGTGTTCTTCCCTCCCAAAAAAGTCAGCAACTCAGTCCCCCAAAACACAGATGTGCTATGTATGGCTCTTGAAGAAATCCTGCCTGCCACAAGGATCCAGTATGGACTGGTAAGACTGGTAAGACATATATGTACTTGCCTCCCTCCAGGAGATGCAAACCCTATCTCAATGTCCTGTAGAAAAGAATCAATCCTAAAACTTAATTTGGCTTCAAATTTTTGAAAGCGTGCCAAATAAGATAAGAAGTTGGCCAAGGCATGGGATATGTGTTGGGTCCAAGGGTGCAGCCATTCTAATTCAAAGCCTGGTGTCAGTGCAGCACTGCTGTAGGACCTGGGCTCAGTTTGACTCCAAAAACGGGTAAGCTGTGAGAAGGTGCTGGTGCTAGAGCTGCCTAACTGCAAGTAAGAAGTCCCACGGCTGCAGCTGCTGGGGCTATAACAGCTAGAAAGTCAAGGATTTCAAGACCCCTGACATGAAGAGGTAAAAAAATAAAAAACAAAGGGAAAAGGGCATTAAAGGGAGCCTATAGAGGGCAACTTGGCAAGATCAAGGCTCAGCCTGTTTCAGGCTGCAGTGAAGGCTCACTGGTCCACCCCTGACTGAAAGCTACTTGAAGAAGTGTTTTGTCCAGCCTGAGGAACATATCAGTGCTTAGCCCGGCGCAGTGTTGGTCCTGGCCATCTATTGCATGCATTACCCAATAAATAACTGCTGTGCACTCTCTGTGCTGAGTACAGCCTGCTTGCAAAGTCTCTTTGCATGTGGTAAAAGGTACCTGAACCAAGGTGACTCATGAGGGAGAGTAACGTGCGCTATTGGCATAAAGATTCTTGTTGACTTAACTTCAGTGTTTGCATTTCACTATAAATATTTTAATTATTGATAAAAGCATGGCAAGCAGGGACTGGAAAGGGACAATTAATGGGAAGGAACAGAAGAATGGGGAGGAAGGGAGAAAAGCAAAGCAGAAATATTGTCACTGAACTTCACTTGAAGCACGGGTCGTTAATATGATACTGTACTCAAGCCAAGAATGCATCCATGCAGGAGCAGAGATCTCCATCATGAGCAGGAGAAGGTTGCTGGGCCCTCCAGAGTGCTCCACAGACTGCTCTGCACCCTTGCTAATGCAGGGTGACAATCTATCCCCACCGGCGCAGGGGCTGCACTGACTCCTTCAACTTCATTCTCCCCTGAGGTTCACACCAGGATTGAAAACGGAGGAGGGAAAAAAGAAAAGGGGCAGGGTGCGGGACAGAGGAGGAAAAGGGCAGAGGAAAGAAAAACAACCTGCTTGGAAAAAAGTGACATAGTTATCCTGCAGTGGAACAGACTTATGATAACTTGAATTTTATCACATTTTTCTTGTTCTAAGTGTACCTAGCCACAGATAGGTGTTGCAGATGAGCTCATTATCAGGTAAAATGTTAGCCTTTAGTATTCTGTATTCCTAAAAAACTGGCTTGAAGTATAAAGTTTCATTTTTTCCTAAAACTGTGTCATAGATGAAACATACAATTATACACTGACCAAAACAAATCCCCCCATATAATGGATTTGAGCATGTTTTCTTTTGCTGCTGAAGGAAATTCTGCATGCAATGTGGAACAAAACAGATCATTCTGTTTCTTGTACTACAAGCCTCCATGCAGCATGGGAAAATCTCAGATACATCTCATTAGCTTTTCTGCATGTGTGTCTCTAATTATGAAGTGCTATAATTGATCATTTTCCTTTTCAAATTAATTTATAACATAAGAAGATTTGATTGAGGAAATGTACAAAAGGAATACTTTGGTTTGACCTTATAGCTTGTTCCAGCTCTTTGGCTGGTGTCCATCAAGATCATTAAAATCAATTAAGGAGTTAAGTACAGGACATCTATTGTTCTGCCATAGAATCAATAGACTCTTTCAAATCTCCTGTAATTTTAGGGATCACAGCAGACAGTTTAAAGAATTACTCTTTTGTAGAATCACAGGTTCCAATCCTGCATACAATGACTTTGTTAGGTTTATTTGTCTCTTTAAAGGCAAACATACGCTTTTGGGAATTGGAAACACAGCGTGATCTGTAAGAGAGGCATTCAGTCCGCATTCCGTCTCTGATACCATGAACATGCAACATGAAAGCTAAAATACAGCTGATTTCTTTACTGCAATCAATTTCATTGGAATTGCTAAATATTCAGTCCACTAATGGTTGCTCATTTGTATCTGCAGCTATATTTAGAAAAAGGAAAAAAGAGATATTTGTATCCAAGTAACAAAGATGTGCCCTGCGTCATAACTTCATGGCTGGATCAGCCAGTGGCAGTCACTGCAGCAACTGAAATAAGAAGTGTGGGGAAGGACAGACTAACACAGTCTTTAAGGACCAGAAGGTACACTATTGCAGTAATAACTTGGAGCCAAAAATAAGCTTGACTTGTCTGGTGAAATGGGATTATTTCATGTGAAGCATGGCTCCATTCAGAAACTGTAAACTCAGAGCTGGGGCAGTGCTTGTTCATATTCGTGTAGCGCCTCACATGGGACTGATAAGTGCCTAGGGGTGTCAATGCTAATGCTTGGTAAACATAAAATGACTCTTGTGCTTTTTATTATTTAGCAGCTATCGTTAGGCTGGTGCTAAATATAATCAGTTTCAATCACAGTGAAATATTACAGACCAGATAGTCATGCTGGAAACTAAGGATGAATGGAAGATAATACCACATACCTTGTTTATGACCGAGTTTAATACAAATGAAGGAGAAATGAATGAAGAGAGGAAACTCTGTAAAGTCAACGCCTACA
The DNA here is from genome assembly GCA_013400135.1 of Rhinoptilus africanus. Lineage (NCBI taxonomy): Eukaryota > Metazoa > Chordata > Aves > Charadriiformes > Glareolidae > Rhinoptilus > Rhinoptilus africanus. Next base: position 248,602 of record VXBO01005148.1, read on the forward strand.
GTTACATTTAGATCTTATTTATGGGCACAGAGGAAGCACACCTTACATCAATAAAACCAAGAGTTTATTGAAAAAGTCTAATCATTTTTTATTCCGCATCTAATTGTTACGGAAAAAGAAAGAATGATAGAATTAGCAATGGTTTATGTGCATATCTTAGTTTCTACTCCTTTTCCTGGGGTTATGCTCTCCCTTTCCCTGCTCCAGTAGTGGTGGGTGTTATGGCAAGGTCTGAGCATCTGGAGTCATTCACCAGGAGGAACACCTTGTCTGTGTTGATGATTTCACCTCACTTGGTGTCTTTCTTACATGTTTGCTAGCATGCTTTCATATCTTGCCCTATCTTCATTGGTCTGTAACTCCAAGTTATGTCCAAATGTACATATACATAATATACATGTCCAAGATGCATACCATATATTTTTTTCTATGCTGGATGTTGTTTCTTTCTTCTCTTTTCCACTCGAAGGACTGCATTTCTTTGACCAACCATGGCTGAGCAGTTTATAACCTTGCTGGCTCCAGTGCCAGCCTCTGGCCCGTCCCACCATTCAGCTGCATTTGGTGTCTCCACTTCTCAAGGCTGCTGTGTCACCAACCTGTGTTTCTGTACGTGACATTACGGTAGAGTCACCAAATCACAATGGTACCATACAAAGACAGAGCAAAGGAAAACAAACTAGCTATAGACACCTGGCAATTAGGAAAAATGTTACGGCTAAACCACGTTAAAGTAAAGTTGCTGGCAGGTCAATAAAAGTTCAGACAGAACAGGCATGAAAATCCTCAGACCTGAGGCCTTGCAAACTCATTACAACACTTATGGACACTTGCTGGCAATGGCAATACCATGTTGTAGAGCTACAAGGTAATGCTATTATCTGCATCTAAGTTCAGCAGTAAATCCTATAAAATTATTTTCTTCATCTGACAAAATGCTTAGTTCAACATTAATATGTTGTCTGCCTGCAGTGAGTAATAATCACTCATCTTTTTCTACTGAAAAGCCAAATTAAAAATGTTTCCACATGCGGTGGGAAGACTCCTAAGCACTGATTACTGCATAATCTATAATAAACTGTCACAGAAGGTGTCTACACTAAGAAAATGAGTAAAATATCAATGATTTACTTCACTTTACAATGTGGCTTCCAGTTTACATGAGACTAAGATGAAACATAAGCATTATACATCTCACGGTCCACAATGCCATATATATTTGTTAACATCCACAATACAAGGGTAATTCGAAAGCACTTTCTTTCTTACCTTTGGGAAGAAGTCCTCAATTTCTACGATGGCAATATGAAGACATTAAAAATTATGTCTTTTTTTCCCTAAATTAGCAGGCTATCTCTGTTCCTCTTTGATCCTCAAGTTCTCAAGCAAATACCCCTGCAATTAGCTCCTCTGCCATCTGGACAGCCCTGAGGGCGAGTGCCCCTTCCACCTGGGAACACCCAGCCAAGCAGGGGCAGGAGGGGGACCCAGGAGGGAACAGCAGGATGGCACAATGACAAGACAACCCTCTCCACAGCCATCAGTCTCTAGTAGTGCCAAGAAGAGTTCCCCTCTCCCTTGGTCACAGATGAATGTTCAACTACTACCTGTATGACAGGCTCAGAGAGGACGGCAGGGCACCTCAAAGGATCCTCACCATGGCTCCTGTGAAGAAGTGGAGTGGGAGACTCCCTGTCCCCTTGGCCATGCCTCCAGGCCTGCCTGTCAGCATGCCCTCTGAAGGGCTTCTCCACCCTAAAGCATCCTTAATTATCTCTCTTGCATAGGTACCGGATACATTTGTAGAAACGCTGTGTGACTGTCAAAGCGAGAGGCAGGAGTTAAGCACCATGCTGCTCCTTGGCTTGCCCTAGCAGCTAGCTGGGAAGCCGTAAAATGCTGATAGATGAAAATTCATCATTAAAATGTTCTTCAGCATCAGTCTTTCTTTCCCTTGTCACCAGCAAGCCCTCAACATCAAGACAAACAGGGTGACCCTGACAAAGAGCTGACTATTGGCTTGTGTGTGCCAGCTATCAGGTTTTACTACCGCTGTTTTCTGTCTTAGCAGAGCTATTCCTAATTGTGTGTCAGGAACATTTCCTGCCTCAGAAGGCAATAATCTGTACCTGTAAAGAAATAAACAACCTGAGGTGTCTCTGTGAGTCAGAGTGTCTTTCTTCTCAAGCAGCACTTCGAGGGCCCAGCACCCCACTTTGGGTGGCAGGTGAGCCCCAAATCCCCAGATGGCAGGGAATCAAAAAAGTGGAAAACAGCATTTGCCAGAGGGCTCAAATACTTCAGAGTCAGCAGAAAATGCAGGGTTCCTCAAGGAGCCTTCGCTTGAAGTACTTGAGACTATAAGGGGCAGGATACAAGCAAATATACCAAGGGAACAGAGGAGCTTTGCCAAGAAAATGCTCTGTTAATACTCATTAATTTAGATCATTTACGTGCAGTGTGTAAAGTGGCACTATACAAAAAAAAAAAAAAAAGTTGCATACATTTCTTCTTTTCTATGGAGTACATATTATAAGAATTGGTCTGCAATTTATAATGAACTGCCTGATGCTTCTTCAACTCTAACATTTTGAAGCTTCAGCTTGTACCATATTTCCCTTGTGGAACCAGTAAGAACATTTGTAACTCGAAACTAATGTTGAGAAAAACTCCTGAATATCTATTATGTGAATATATTCCTGACAAAAGCAAAAGGATGCTTCTGAATGACATCAGAGTTTATATATATTTTTTTGAGCATGTTGTAATTTTCCGGGAAAGCCTGAGATCCTGTTTTTCTATAGTGCAATTGCCATACCTGAGCTGTTTATTCTGAATTTTTTCTTTGGTAACTGATAGCTATTTATGCCTGGAGGATACAAACATTTCTAGATCTAAGAAAGTAGCCATTATGTTTTTCAGTGTTACAGGCTGGATTTTTCTGCTTCCTCATTATGTTTTTAAGCTTAAATTCCTTTAATTCCTTTTTATTTTTCTTGAGGAATTAGACATATAGCATCTTATGTTACTTCTACAGGTCATAAATTTTGTCCTTAGAATTTTATGTTAATGCAGTTTGCGCTACATTATTCTAGGCAAACTCCAGTTTCTACATATATCTTAACTCTTGGAAATACATATCTTTATATTTTATTTTCAATGTTTATTACCTTTGAAAATAAAAAAAAAGCTGTTTCTTATTTTAATTATTCATCAGCTGGCACAATCATTTTCACATTTCTTCTTTTATATTGCACAGATTACAAGTCCTGGAAAAAATCTATTAGGTAATAAAATGTATTTTAAAGAATGAAACCATACAAATTTAATTTAGTATACATGTATTTCTAAGTGGCATGTGTTGCAGACAAAAGGGATTATGTACAAGTCCCCTAACTTTCAATTACTATTTTTATATTAAAAAAAAAAAAATTACGTTTATCAGAATTAAAGCAGAATTAAAGTTTTCCCATTTAACTCCAGTTCCTCCACTGCTGTTTTTTTTTTTTTTTCTGAAAAACGCTGCAACAAAGGCTCGCCAGAATATTTTATAGTAAAAATTCAATTCCTTAAAGATAATGATATATATGATCGCAAACTTACACATTGGGTTTGACTACTCAGCAATAAATAGGGGTAAAATTAATATAACCCAATGGAGGAGATATCTCTCTTACATAGGATTTCTATTTGCTGTATTTAAAAAATCATGTTTTAGCTACATCGAAAGAATAGTGCAGTTTTTCTTTTTTCTCTTGTATATATAACTGTCTCCTAAATAGAATCTGGAGATCTGCTTATTACAGCCTCTCAACTTGTTCTGTAAGAAAAAGTACATTGTATATTTAATTCTGCATAGGAGGGAAACCTGCCTCTCAAGTGATCTTGAACTGTAACTTTGAATGCAAATTACCTTCCCACACAAATTAAGAAGAAAAAAAAAAAAAAAAAAAGAAAAAAACGANNNNAAAAAAAAAAAAAGAAACAAACGTAAGTGCTTGTTTAGATCAAAGTCAAAAAGAATAGGTAATTTTTCAGAATTTTTACCCAAATCCAGTGTCAACAAAAGCTTTGTTTACAGAAATTTCTATAATCATCTAAATCCAGGTCTCCCTCCTCACGCTTCCTTCATAATGAAGTTTAGCCAATAGAACAGGCTGCTGCTGAGTGGAGCAAAGCTAAAGTGCAACAGGCTTTACCAATGGAAGCAACTCTCGCACTTTGGCAGTGTGCTTGTATTTGCACCTTCTTACTGCAGCCCCTTATCCATGGGAAGAGTTAATTTATGTTTCAGCCATATCCCATTTTCTTATTCTACTCTTCTAGTAGTAGAGGATCTGAGAGCAGACAAGCCTTACATAGAGCCCAGGGAGTGCAAACAGATGGTTTGTTTGCATTATGCTGTCATCACTATGATTTATCACAACCACTCCCAGAGTAAGACATTAAATTTACCTTATTGCCCCTCAAGGACCAAGTTTTAGTGCTTATAGTGGAGAGCAGAGTAGAGTACATGAAGGCTGTAAGGCTTCCCACAGTCACCAAATTGATTTTTTTATGTCCCTGTGGTGCTGAACCACAGATTCATAAAGTTAAGTCGAAAGAAGATTTTCATGAGAACATTTCAAAGGCACTGGTACACAGTGATATGTCCTCCTTTGTAAAACAGGAAAATGCCAAATGCTAAGTACTTGTTACCCCAAGAGGCTGGCACCCTGCTGATACAGTAACACAGGAGCTCTGCTAACTGTTATTTTCCTTGCCATATAAACCACAACGGTGAATCAATTCATAGTCAGAATCAATTCATGTCACCAAGAGCAAATGCAGCTCTTCCTCCACCTGCACAAAGAAAGCAGCTGGAGGAAATGTTTATTTTAAATATTTCTGGGTTACCTTTTCTTTTTTTCAAAAATTTCTTACAGAAAATATTTCCATTTATCCTGCTACGTAACCAGGTGTCTGTCATCTGCTGCAGGAAAGTGCAATCTGCTGAGATATTCCTGCCGGCTGGTGGGAGAAGAGATTGACAGAGTCGGGAAGAGGCAGACACCCACATCTGCACCTAAGATAGGATCATTCTTATCTTAAGAAAACAACAGAGTATGATGCAAACAAACAAACTGATCATTCACTAACTTTACTAAAGGAGACATGACAGTCCACTGTTAACTCACTTGTAATGGTTTGGGTTGTGTGTTCATATCATCACAGGTTAAGGCTTTTTTTCACATGGAAGTATGCGATGGAGCTGTGAACTAGCAGAGGCTGTTAGGCGCTCAGTACAAAACCGTAAAATCCCCTTAGAACAATGTAAAGCTCTGTGCTTTTGCCTTTCTTTTGTGTTGCCCATGCCCTTAGCTAAATGTCTCTCTTCCACCAGAGAAGGCAAACTCAATTTGCTGTGCTTTTCTTTTTTATGATACTTTCCATCTACCTGCAGTCACAGACCACTGGATCTTCAGGTTAAGCATGTTTTGGAGCTAGATACACCTGACCCAATAAACCTGCAAACCAAGCCAAACTTCAGCATGTAGTGCGTGTTAAAGGAATCAAAAAATGCACATTTTTACTTTGGGTGGGTTTTTCTGACACAATTGTATTGCTGTGAGTAATGATAGCACCTTATGAATTTAAGAAATAGTAAACCAAAATTTCTTGCCATCTCCATGTTCAAAAATATTTTTTTTAATACCAGTAAAAATAAAATGTAAGCAAGTAACTTAGATGAATATTCATGCTTTGGAGCATTACACTTCAGTTTTAATTGACTTATCGTATAAAGGTACTTAAAAGTTACTTCATATTGAGATTGGAAAATATAGGAAGTTATAGAAGCGCAAAAGAGAACAATGTGCTGGAGGTTTTGGCAGAAAAAAAGACTGTAGGAACAAATGACTAAATCTTGTATTTGTGGCCACAAAAGACTTGTACAGGAAACAAGATTGAAAAAGAAGATAAAGACAGGAAAAATAAAGACATCAAGCATGGAGCACAATGGTACAAAGTAATGAAGAGCAGCAACTACTTCCATGCAAACATTTGAGGAAATCAGTAGTCTGCTAAAGTCAGTTTACAAAGACAGTCACACAATGTTAGCCATTCCCTACACTCTCCTGTTTAGCATACATAAAAACAAAATTTCTGCAGCAGCTTGCACAAAGGCTCTTAGCTCACCAAGTCTACCAGCAACTTATTAGATGTTAGCACTGCCTGGAAATACAGTGAATTCTTTTCACTGTTAATAAATTCCACCTGAAATCAGTATCTCAGCCACACAGACCATGCTATCTGAAGCAAGGTGTCCCCACCGTAGTCAGCCCCAAGGATGGCTCTTTGTTACCTCCACTTGCTGTGTTTGGAAGTACCTTCACTTGTTGGTCTGCTTCAATAGGAGGCAATCTGGAGCTCGCATAGGATGCTCTAGAGAAAATCTCCTGTAGGCCAAGCTTCTGTCATGCTGATAAGGAGCCTAGGAGGGTAGAAAGCTGAGGACGTGGATAATTCAGAGGTCAGTAAGAACAAATGAAAAAAGTGGTAGCACGGCCTCCCCTAGTTCTGGGGAGTTTGAAGGGGAGATCCAGTCCCTAGGAAACCTGTGCTGGAGAGCAATTTAAATAACATAGAGAAACACCTAACCAACAACTAAAAGAAACTGGGAAAGAAAATGTATTGTATATGGTCATACTAAGACTCCAGCTTGATATGCAGCATGGACGTGCTCTCTGTGATGCTCAGGAATCACTTGAAAGAGAAAAGCTGATCACAAAGGTGATAGAACAGAGGATATAACATTGCAAACAACAAAGACAGACAAACATAATTTAACATCACGAGTGGAGATACACGCAGGTGGATTTAAGATAACTTCTATTTATTTAAGATCTGTTCTGCATTATTCATCCCAGAAATATCAGGATAACTTCCAAAAATATGTTCTGTGTTCTGGAACACAGGCTTTTCAAAAGAAATAGATAAAGTCCTTCTTAAGTGTTAACAATCATATAAACTTGGTCGTGCATCCATGACGATGAGAATATGATAACGTTATCTGTCTTACGAACTCCTGATTTTCTCCAGCATGTATCTGGATAGAACGTTCTAATTTCAACAGTTTAAATACCCAGAAAACTTGTGCTTAAAAAAAGAAGTAAGAATGCATACTCCTGAAAGGTTATATGTTTTATAATAAATATGCCTTTCTGACTCATATACTTAGCCTGAATAAGGGAAAACTTCTTCCTTCCCCAGAGGATTCTCTGTATTAAATCTTGTATATTACATCTACATTGAAAATGTCAAGCCAGTCAAAATAGAGAATTATCACCTTTAGCCATTTTTCATATATTTTTCAATTGGTTTTGTACTTCAGCTTTCTTCCTTACCTGTATAATATATGAAAATAAGCCTTTTGATGCTTTCAAGCTTATTTTTCAGTTTCTCATTTACTGGCTTTTACACACCAAGATGAGGAGCATTTTTCAAGGTATGTCTAACTTTTTTCAGAACACCATATTTCCTTTAACAATTATGTTGATTAAAATCATGTCTAATACTAGTGTGCAAAAATAACTTAAAAAATCAAATAAGACAACAGAATGGATTCTTTAAGAGGTTTTATAGCTTAACTCGAGATTATTCGAGCTCAAAACTAGACATCATGATGAAGAAAAAAACAAACTAGACTCTACATGTGCGTTCATAACTGCATTGATGGTCTTTGCAAAACAGACACGGAAACACACAACATTTAAAAAAAAAAATCAGAACCCTGTAACCATCCAAATCTGTGATGCTAAATATAAAAGAAAAATTTTACACTTCAAATGAAACATAAGAAAATTAGTCCCAAAGAATAATGTTCAAAAATGCTGCCACACCTTCAAACTAAATTTTTGAGATGCTGTGATCTTATAGTACAGCTCTATAATTGTTCTTAATAATATCTGTTTACAAACTGATTGTTGTTCCTCTGAACTAAATTTCCCCAACTGAATGACAGGATACAAAAATTCACTTTGAAATATTTTCATATCTAAATATTGAGATAAAACCATTTTTCATGGGGTTAGCTTGTTGCCTGTTCAAAACCACTTCTAAAAAAGGTTAATAAATTCAGTAAATGTCATAAATGCCTTGTTAATGTTCTTTGTTTTCATATTTCAAAAGCTTGTGACATCCAGTCAGGAAATATAAACAGTAACATGTGCCAGTGGAAGCATTCATATCCTGCACCTCACAAAATTTTGGATTCTCTGCTTTACCAGCATGTTTGGACACCAATAAACTGCAAAAGTGGCTTACATACATGACTTGAGCCTTGAAATCTACAGACTTTCTTCCTACTCATCATAACTTTTTAACTGAGCCTAGTATTACGTGTGCAGCCGTGTCATTTGCTTACCCAGAGAAGCAAATACCTATACTCTTTGCCAAACTCAAGTCTTTTCTAGTGTTAATGGATTCATATGTATGCTGCCCAGATGAAGGCCATGTAACTACACAAGTAGATGATTGTATGAACACAAGAATGATTAAAATCCTAGATAATGCTTACAGAGTACTGCCAAGGAAAAGTCTTCATGAAGGATGAAATAATTAATCAAGACTGTACTATTAACAACCCACATATATTCTACTTTCAGTGCTCAGATATTCCTTTTTAGGACTTTCTGTCCCCAAGCTCATCATGCAGCACTCACGAAGAACAACAAAAAAGGACTTGCTTCTAGATTTAGCAATTTGAGACTTACATAAAGACACACTGCTATGTGGATGTCTGGAGTCACTAAATGAACTGGCCACTGTTTTATAGGAAGCGGCAGCTGGTCTTAAATAGCTGCTTTGAAAAAGGCCTCTGTGCTGCCTTTGCTAGCAAGCAGCTAACACATTATTGTAGGCAGGAACCATGCTTACATTAACATATTAAGCAAGATACAGCTCTACCAGTGGTTGCCATATTTGTGTTTGCTTATGTTATAATAAATTACTATTTAGTTCAGGATAAAACTGAGCATCAAAGCCCCTTTATGCATCTATCTGTTTGACATTGGCAGGCAACCCTCAAGTAGCTGCACAGTATCTCCACGGAAGGCAACCAGTGACCTGGAAAATCCTAGTGAAGAATCTCATGTCGGTGTTTTCAGAGTGATACTAACTGAGGCAAAACAAAAGGTAGCTGATTCTTTTAAAACCAAATATAGGGTTCACAGAGAGACATGAGCATTCAGGAAAACACTTTTTTCATCAAACTTTTGCAAGTCAGAATTGGTAGTCAGCTTGAATTGAATGTCGCTGTTCCATTTTACTCTTGCGTCCTGACAGAGATGCAACAAAAATATCTATGGTGGCACAAAGCCACACCTTGCAGGTGAAAAGGTGAAGAGGCCGCTCTGCCCATATTGAACTTACAGGTCTTTAAATCAGGGGCAAAGGTAAAATTTTATTTAAATATAGAAAATTTCAGCCAATGTTAATTTTCCTAAATGAATACTAACTTTAAAACAAGCAGAAAAAACGATGTTAAGGAAATATCTCTTGTGCAAAAAAAAAAATAATAGCCCAAAATAATAGCCCTTTCCTCTTAAATGCTGTGTGCAAAGTGATATAGAAGCACTTAGTTTCACACCCTCAAAGGCATTTAGAGGACCACCTCTCCCTGTTATTTTAAGTTTGAGTCAAATTTTCCTGAGAATCGTCAGCAACTGCTCATTTTTAAATGTGAAATTTTGTTATGTCATTTTATGATTAATACTGTGGAATTTATATACAGATGACAAGCAAGAGCTTTTCTAAAAATATTAACTGATTTTCTCCCTGTCCAAAGAATAATTTTATATTATCTTCAAATATTTAAAATTATTGCTAGTCAAAGAAAAGAAAAGAAAAGAAAAGAAAAGAAAAGAAAAGAAAAGAAAAGAAAAGAAAAGAAAAGAAAAGAAAAGAAAAGAAAAGAAAAGAAAAGAAAAGAAAAGAAAAGAAAAGAAAAAAAGAAGAAAAAGACAAAAAAGGGAAAAAAGAGCTGCCCATCACAACAAATTAGGAATGTCATGTCATTTGGTCTGAATGCTTCTGATGTGCTGTATATGCGCTACACATCAGCACTAGGTGTAAGTGTAAAATAAAAAGTGTCACATTTCAGGATAACCTTTTATTTAAAAGCTTCTCAATTCATACAATCAGACTCCAATTCCTATTCCTTGTTCATGACACTCTAACAAGCCCTTACAACTATATGAGAAAATCAATTTAATTCTTGTATGTATTTTAAAGGCTTTTGTGCAGGATGACTGTGGAGAGAGGCTTAAGAATTTAAGCCAATCTTAAATCAAGCCCAGAAACCTGAGGAAGAAAATACAAAATACCATATGTACAGGTTTTCCTTTCTTTTAAAGCCAAAACCCAACACTATGCCACAATCAGAAAAGTCAGTGTGGATCTCTTGACCACAGTTTTAGTTTTACATACTTCTATCTGCATAATAAAGACCAGCCCAAATTGTCATATCACAGCAAGCCCATTCTCAGACACGGGCTTAAAAAAACCTTCAAATTGTTAAGAAATTATACTATACTCTGTGCATTTCTTAGCACACATTTCAATGGGTCTGTCTTTCTCACCCAGTTCTAAACATCCTCTCTGATGTCGTGTATCTGCAGAGCTTTCTTGGAAGGAAGAGTCGTTGCTTGCCACCAGAGGAGATAAAACTAAGCTCACACTTCCTACAAAATAGCAGGGACAAGGTCAACACAGCAGTGCAGAGCAAGGTCAAGGAGCATTCTGGGGCTGACGGCTCTTGTCTGGGGATGAGAAGAGAAGAACAGCATGGCGGGTAAGATCTGAATTGTCTCCAACCTCTCTTGCAGCAGTGAATAGCAGATGACTGAAGAAGACTACCAGAAAACGACAAATTGTAGTTTAGCAATATACTGGCCAGAAGTAGATCTTTGTGTTTAATAGCCTTGGCTTTTTGCTTTTTTTTTTTTGCTTTTTTTTTAATTTTAATTTTTATAATGTATTTATGTAATCACTTTTGAAACTATGCAGACTCTTGATATCCTTGATATTCTGTGGCAAGAAAGTTCAATTTAACCCTGTGAAAGAAACACCTACATTTGTTTATTTAGAATCAGATTATGCCACTGTGTTGAGGACAGGAGGTGAGTAGTTACTGCCTGTTACCTATTCACCTGCCTCATGGCACCAAGGACTGCAGAAATCCCTAGCACTCACCTTTTATTCATTTTGAAATGCGGCCGTCTTTTCAATACTTCCCTCTGTGAAGACTATTGCATAACTTTGGTCGTCTTTGTCACTCTTCTTCTACACTTTTGTCATTCTGTTATTTTCTTTTTGAGATGGGAATCAGGATTGCAAGCAAACCCCAAACCAAAAAGCTGTGTTATGGTTTACTGCAGTGACAATGTGAGGTTTTTCTTGAAATTTTCTAACATTCTTTTTGCTTTTCAAATTGTTGTTTTTCCTTCACATATCATGAGTATTGATGATTGCTCTCAAAATGTCTGTTAAAAATAAGCAAAAATGTCATGATAATATCTGTAATTATTAGGCTTGACAGTGTTACAAACCACCTTGAGTTCATGAAAATTGCAACTACTATAGCCTTCTGACTCTACACTGTAGGTGGATTTTAGCATTTGTATGTACTCCCAAATGATCTCTGGCAGATTGTCATCACTTCCTGAAGTGTCTGTTAGCATTATGGTAAATTACACATTATAATTATAGTTTGCTCCTGCCTGCTCCCAAATTGGCTATTAGCGTTTCAGGTATGACTGTTACCTTTTTTTTGAAAAGGTAAAAATATTTGTGATGTCTGAATATTTTTTGTAGTCGATTTTAAAGGCATTTTTACCTTAATAACCAAATGGCATATTGACTGATGAGGTCTAGGTATGACTTAAAGAATGACTTGTCTTAAATAAGATACATATTTTCATCATCAATCAGTTTCTTGCAAGATTCATTTAAGTGTGCCAGAAACTGGCAGCCTAAAAAAAAGCAAAAAGTCTTCTTTATCAAGCTGAAATAGATATTCTCTGGTTATGATTTCTAAGCGTGATTGCCAGCCTAGTCTAACGATTTCCTACAGCAGTGGGAAACACTTTCTGTGGGTAGGGCCAAACACAGCTTCCCTGAGGACAAAATAATTGTCTCCCACTGAAGATTGGTTACATTGCTAATGCATACCAAAAGCCAAACTGGATTACCTGTCTTGTATTTGTAACTCTTCCTACATTTCTCAGTAATTGCAGCGCATGCAAAGGACACCTTGATGCAGGCACAGCACTGCAAACAGAACCACAATCAAAAATAGGGTTTGTGCGTGGAAGAACAGCTGGTGCAGGTGGCAGCAACACAACATCCATGTGGGAGCAGAGCTGGATGAATGTAGCATAATGGGATTTCTGAATATTTTTGTGAAACCTGCTGAGCTTTACGCTAGTGTCATTGAGGACCCCCATATCCCTTTGTTCACCGAACAGCAAAACTGGAAGCTTTTCTCATTATTCATGTAAAAGACCTGCACAGTTACAATAGTTCAGGGATGGTCCAAAGGACATAATGGGGCCTTCCTCCGTTAACATGTACAGCACAATCTGATGATCACATAATATGTTATGAATATACAATGCTCATTGCAATCAGTTACAGGCAATTTACTCGTCTAAACTGATGGTGCCAGCAGTTCCCCAAATAATTATGAGTAGTAAATGTACAACAATATTTGTGGCTTGAGATTTTTCATACACACATACAGTAACTCTATACAGTAGTTGGGACAGAGACCAAATCCAGTTAATTCTCAGATCAGTTACCCCTGGCTTTGGAGGCTATGAGCTTGAAGACCACAAATCCTAGGTAGACATCATAGCTACAACTGTAACGGTAAGAAAAAAAATGTCAGCTGTAAGGAAAAAAATAAGTAAACTGTAAGAAAAGCCTACAGAGGACTAAACTTCAAAAAATCAAATTTTCCCTCTTTGATGGGTACTCTCTGTCATTAGACCGACTTACCTTTGAGAATTGCAAGGACGTATCATATATGTTCATTAACATCTGACAGTTTTTCCCATGACAGTCTCCAAGGCAAGGTAGAAACATATGGTGGACAAGAACACCAGTAGGTGGAAAAACAGTGTTAAAGGAGTGTCACCAGTGTGTCAATATTCAAATCATGCTCAGATTAGTTTGAAGCAGATTTTATTCAATAGACATGAATACAAGTTACTGCCTTTTAGGCTGGGGAACTGACAAACTGACTTCAAGTTCTGCAAAAGACTATTCATTTGACCACGGTTCATAAATTTGACATGTATCAACAATGATACCCATTCTGAAAAAAGCAAAGTGTCTCACTGAACGTGCAAGCAGGATGCATATGAGACATGAAGTAAACCTCTGGCTTTACTCAAATGTACTTGAAGGGCCAACTTTAACCTCCACTTTTAAAATAGGTGCTGAACATCTGAGACAGCATGCAAAAGCAAAAGGGACCAGAAGTTTAGAAAAAAAAATGGGGTTATTCAGTATACCAAAAAAAAAAGCCAAAGAGAAAGACATAGTAAGCATTTTAACATGTCAAAAACAGTTACAAAGAGGAAGAAAATAAACTCTTTTGCCATAGGCAAAGAAGTTATAGGCTTGAATTACAGCAAATGCAGCTGAGGTTGGGCTGATAAAAACTTTCTGATAGTAAAGATGATGAAGTATTGAAAGGAAACGTTGCAGAATCTCCTGCTGAGAGGTTTGTAATAGCAAATAAATTAAACAAGAACCTGGTAAATATGGCTGGGGCACCATCTGGACAGTGGAATAAATGACTTCTTACTTGAACCTGTTTTCTGTGATCTTACGCTCCTTTTGCAGAAGGAAACCAACCCATTTCTTTTTTTTAGTGTAAAATAAAAACCCAAATCCTGCTGTTATCTTTCAAAACAAGTGGAAACATTTATATTGATGTTAACGGAGTAACATGATGTCAGTGATGTTCCTCAACTCTATTTCTAGGTATATTGACTTTGCAACAGTACCTGCTTTAGTTCATCCTGATGATTATCAGAGTGGTGCAAATTTAAAGGCAATGGAATTTTACATTCTGGATGTCAGTGAATCCAGATTCATGTACATCGGATCTAAAATTGGCACTGAGAGTATGAGTGCTTTGACTTTCTTAATTTAAAAAAAATCATTGCTAGTTCCACGGGGAAAAGCCCACCCATTCATTGTTCTTAGGCTTAACCCACCCTTTCTGATCTCATTTGTTCTATTTTAACTTCCTTATCTTCTGCATTTCCTTCTTGAAATCTAATATTTATTTTAAACTACAAAAGCTAATAAGATCTGCCAGAAACTTAAAATTCAAAACTAGAGATTACAGGTGATTATAATGTTATCTGAATTGTTATCAAACTGTTGGCAGGTAATCCACAGTTGCTAATAAAAACTTCAGTAACTGAATTTATTAAGGCTATAATAAACAAAATCAGTAAGTTTAAAATAAAAAGATTACAAAATTTTACATTGAAGAATGAATTACTATCGATATTTTAATAAGATTTAAAATAAAAGCAAATCTCCCACATTGGAATGCCTTTTCTTCATTGCACAGAAAAAATTATTTATGCACATACTCATAGATTTCTAAATGTAGTAAATACAACATGAATGCAACAACATGCCATATTAAATGCCATTACTGACAAGAGGATTGTTGCATATAAAAGTAATAAGACACACATTTACAGATTTTCGTTTCCTGAGCATGCTCCATCCACCGTGGCTTGAAGATGAACAGTTCCAACTGAGCCCCCTTAACTGAATCGACTCTGTTGTGTTACTACACTTACAGTGCACCATGCCTTTGGTGAGTAAACTATTTTTTTTGATACAAGCAAACACATTTTATTCAGCACTTGTAATGTGCTAAGATCATGCATATGGCCAGCTTTGATGGCTTATCTAGCAAGCAATAGTTTGATTGCTTGCAGTCATTCTTTTTATCCTGAGATAAATACTAAGTGTACTGGCTTTTGCATCACAGGCTGGAGTTATAGACAATGTTATATTTATGCCTAACAAAGTTTGATACATATTCACTGAGCTGAAAAAGGATTTTACTAGTGTAATCATAGAATCATAGGATCATAGGGTTGGAAGGGACCTCTGGAGATCATCTAGTCCAACCCCCCTGCCAGAGCAGGGCCACCTTAGAGCAGGTTGCACAGGAATCCATCCAGGAGGCTTCTGAATGTCTCCAGAGATGGAGACTCCACCACCTCCCTGGGCAGCCTGTTCCAGGGCTCTGCCACCCTCAAGGTAAAGAAGTTCCTCCTCATGTTTAGGTGGAACTTCCTGTGCTTAAGTTTGTGCCCATTACCTCTTGTCCTGAGGTAAGACAAGAACCGATGGACTTTGAGATGTGTGTTGTAAAATCTCTTGCAAACACAGTTCTGAACCTCCTTTGGACACTGCCATTACAGAGACGGTCACCATCAGAGGCTGACCGAAATACTGCGGACCCCAACAGCCCTGTTCTCCAGGGCTACACTTCTACCTTGCACACAGATCAATGTTTTAATTACGGCCCATCTAGGAGATTATTTCACAGAGGACTCCTGCTGCTGCTGAGGACTAAATATACATATATGTTTTTCTGAATCATCAAATTAGTGTGGGAGACTGAGTCCCAGTTTGAAAAGGGACTTGTGAATGTTAGGCCCAGATTCCACCTACAGGATCTTGGAAAGGATGAGCTTTGGAGAAAAAGGAGATAAATGAGATAGGGAGAAGGGGTGGGGGTTGGAAAACTGCAAGTCATCCTAGCAAAATTGCTAAAACACAGTCTACTAAGACAGAAAAAAAGGATCGCTTGAAATACTGTGTAAGAAGATAGGACCTGTAAGGAGTTACAGGTAGCTGCCAAGATCCATGGTAATGAAGTAATGAGAAGAAAATAAGTTTTCTTCTATTTCTCTGTGCACCTTTACCCAAAATGTCACTGTACATCATGCACATTTCATTGCCAATATTTTTTGATAATTTTTGTGTATATATGATGTGCTTTTAAAACCAATAAACACAATTGAAATTGTGCAATTTCAGAACTTTTCTTGGAGGAAGCACCTGAAGCGCATGTGACAAATTTAGGACTACTCACAACTTCTACCACTTATGTAGGCCACAGGAACTGTAATTTGAAATGTATGCTCCAATCAGCATCTAATTATCTATATGAAAATAATGAGATAGGCAGACAGACAGAAAGTAACCTATTTCCAACAACATATACTGAGAAGCTCACTGTGGAGCAGAGAGCAGCTTTCTAACCACGGAAGTTGCTGGGATGTGAAAGAATTAAATTAAAGCCCCTGGTCTGAATTACTAAGTTAGGTTTTCCTTATTTGACTATTCTAAATGAATCCAGAGCCTCCTGTTTTCACATGAGAGGAGTTTCTGTCAAAATTAATACAGATCCAATGAAATGTTTTATCTGAAAAGCCATAGAAGTATAAAGGTTAAATCTTATCTTTTCTTTTTCTCAAAGCTTGTAAATCCTTTAAGACCGGAATGTACAGGTATCCTTATCCTTGACTGGTTTGATTTGGTACAGAGGATACTGAGTATCTTTTAATTTAATGAGTGTTATTCCCTTGTTTCTTTCAAAATTTCTGAACACCATCTCTCAGACTCCACCTCTTGAAAAAGTATTTTCTAATCAGTGCCAACCTGGTCCACTTTACTAAAGCTGGTGATTTTCTTGATTTTCTTACAGCAACTTCTGGGACCTTGATGAAGTTTAACTTCTTCCATTTTCTGTTCTCTGTCACTGTAGTGAAATTTTTACTGCTTTCCTATACTTAAATTTTCTTTGCTGTTCCATCATCTTTGTGCAAAGCAAGCACCTGAATGACTGTACTACAGCAAGTTCTTCAATCTTAACAGTGCTATTACTTCTGGGGCAAGCAATATTATTGTCTTATAAAACTGCTAAATTACTAAATATTTTTATGTGTTATAAGAACACACTTTCTTAGAAAAACAGTAGTATAGAAAAACTAATTTTAATATAACTTTGATTTGTAAGATGTGTGCCAATCCATTCACATAATTCAGTTGGTCAAAAAGTCCTTTCAATCTGTTATTAAACAGTCATAACAGATCTGAAATGCACGTAAAGCTCAAGTGTTGCTCTACTTTATAGTTACTTTCAATTTTAGAGTTATGCTCTATTCAGTTCACAAAAACACCCCTAATTCATGAGCAAAGCAACAAGTGAAAAACACTGTCTATTAAATTACAAGCCAATTCTTACTGCTCAGGGACAAGAGGGGCCATTATTATCCTGACATAAACCTCTAGCCAAAGGTTTTACTGCTGGTCAGGAATTCCCTGTTTGGGGCATGACCTGCAGTTGTCTCTCAAAGCTGTCAGAGAGACTGCTGAGAGGGAAAAAAACATAGGGAAGAGGACATGTACTTGTTCTGTATTGAAACAGAGTTCATAAAGAACCTGGAAAAGCTTCTGGACTACTTTACTGTATGTCAAAGTCAAGTTTTGGCTCTATGTATAAAGAAATCATAGCAGGCTTCCTGAAATGCATTTATTCCCTACACATTGCCCTAGCTGGAAAAAGGAGATAACAAAGAGCTTGTTTTGAAATCATTGCAACCTGATCTTGATTCTTTTATTACACAGAAGCCAGAGGACATTTGGGGCATTTGTAAAGAACTTTATTTTCATAAAGTCTTCTTCTGGAGGGAAAAAAAAAGCAATGATATGCACTTCTTATCTCATGGGAGGACTGGTAGGAACATCCCATAAGAGAAGAGAACACAACTAGAAGTAATAATATAAAAGTATGAGGTTAGCAAGTTATTGCCCTTTCAGTGGAACTGACTCACAAAGGGGCCATTTCTCAGAAGTGCCCATATCCTATTTCAGAAAGGATTGAGGTTCTTGGGAGCCAGCATCTTGCTGCACATTAAAACTCACTCTCTGAATACCTTTTGAAAATATTATTCTGTATGTATGTGTAGCATATTGCTACCCCTTTCCACCAGACTCATTCATCACGATGAATTTTTTTGTGTTGTTTCTGTATGGGAGAACTTGATAGTGAGTGCAGTTATTTCTTTGTACACATGCTTGGTAAATTAAAAGAGTTATGTCAAACTCTGATTCCTCTGAATGCAAAAGGAATCAAACAAGAAGCGAAAGTGTTTACTCCCCATTACGGTATTTTATCATAAGTATTATTCAAAGACTCTGCCTGAGATTCATTTCAGGTCATACTATAAGCTCCTTTTTAGCTGTTTTTGCTTTTTGCTGTTTTTTTGCTGTCTGCTGTTTTTCTCAGAAATAAACATGCTGCAGCAATCCAATCGATATCTCACCCCACCTCTGTTAGCAGAACTTCAGCATCTCCTTATGGCCCATTACTTAAGTCCTACTACGTACTAACCTTGGACGGCAACAAAGAACCACGTGCTGCTCTCTCGAGCTTCCCCAATACAGGAAGAATCGGAAGGAAAAAGGCAAAACTCATGGGTTGAGACAAAGGCAGTTTAACAGAACAGCAAAGGGAACAAGAAAAAACAATAATAACACAGATGGAGGAATATACAAACACGATTATGGAACCGCCATTTGCCACCACTCACCCACCAGACTATCCCGCTCCAAGACATGACTTCCTGCCCCCTGCTCCGGCAGCTCAGAGTGGACATGGCTCACATGGGGTGGAATACCTGTGTCCCTGCCAGAGCCTGTGGAAAATTAACCTTATCCCAGCTGGAACCAGGACATCCATTTAACCTGTTTAGGCAATCCAGTCATATTGTTTTGGATTAATATTCCATGGAAAGTACAATTTTCTAATTTCTCTGAATAAAAGGCTGCCAGACCCAGCTTTCACTATGATTTCTCATACCTTATTTGTGGTTTTCGTGGATTAACGGTAAACCTCAACTGAAAAATTATGCGGAACTTATATGTCTTTAACATTTACTCACTGCGGACAGAAGAGAGGGCTGATTAATTACAAATACGCTACACACTGCTATTTTCAGGAAGTCCTCAGTAACACACACAGTGATAGCTCAAACTGCTGGTTGACTGAAAGAGTCTCTTTTATCTTCTTGAAAGTTTGACTGTGTGTGCTCAGTGGAAGGCAGTGAGGAGGATCCCAGCCATATTAAAACTTCTTTTGAAGCAAATGAAGAAGTCTGAGTGCCTGAAAAGGCAGAACAGGGCTGAGGATTTTGTGTTTCCCTAAATGAGTGGGTGATATTCACCCTTAGAAGTGCAAGGCATGTTAGGCGCTTCCCTATTCGTAATGGCGGTCGTATAAAGCCTGATACAATTACCTCTTCCTAAAACATCTGTGAAATTCCAAACTTGAAAATGACCAAGTTGGGTAAAAGTGTGTGTTCACTAGAATGATACCAAAAAAAACCACACCAAAACAACCCCTCCAAAAATTCCCTTTACAGTCAGCATCATCAAAAATTGACTCTTAACTAATATGGAAATAAATTGACCTTGAAAGAACTTATTGGACAGAGGAAACATCAGACAAATATGTGGTGAATGTTATATTGACATTTAGGCTTAAACTCCATTTAAGCAATTACTTCAGAAGCGCTGCTTCTAAATAGGTAATTTATATGTGTCAAATGTATCTGCCTGTATCTGGCTCAGTGTAATCAAAAGTATGATTTTCTTTCAAGTTAGAGGAGAAATAACACTACAACTCACATGGTAAGGGAATATAAGGAAGAGTGGAATTGTCAAATATAGATTTTGTACCTGTTCTTTTTTTCATTTGACTTGGGTTTAGAAAAAGCTGATGTTTTATTTCCGAGGGAGAATTGAGCAAATATAAAGCCATGATCTTTTCCTGGTGCAGCTGCTGAAATTCACATCAAAATTAACAGATTCTGTTTATAGCAGTAGATAATTTTATCCTAAATATTTGCTCAAAATCAAAGCATGTCCTAAGTGGTTCATAACATATCTTACTCTACTGCAGCAAATCTGCTGTGAGTCAGTAAGTCTTACTCTGTAAATAAGAAGACTCCACAAAATTAATTCTCTCTTTTTAAAAAGATGACCTTTTTCAGACTGTTCCTCAGCTTACTGGCAATAAATGTACAAATTCCAGCTCATTAAGTCTTCCGTTGTCCACATGGATCATCCTGGAATGAATTTATTCCTTCTGTCAAAGGTACACTTCAGAAGGAGAACTTCCACTGTGCTGCTCCAGCTATAACAGAGCATCCACAAAACTGCAGTTTTACTCCATTTTTGTCAGAATCCTCCTGCTTCCCCTGTAACAGAATCTTTTTTAAACCAAACTGCTTATGAAAGGATTATGCAGCAATGGAGTTTCCAGATATGTATGTGATGGTATTAATAAATCAAGGACCAAGTTTTTATAATGCTTTTCTCATTCCCAGTTATGAAGTCTCTCCCATGTTTTTAATTTACATTTAAATCTTGCAAGAACTTGTTTAAAAAAAGATGTGAGATAATTCATATTTTAATTCACTATGAACTAATTGCCTTAAAAATTCATGGTGGGAATCGATATTTCATGTACTTAAGATACATATGCTATGTCAAGCATTAAGTGCATGGTGCTAGCTTGGTGTTAGTCTTGTCTGGAAGACTGCCAGCGAAGCTGAAACTAGCATTTTGACACATTCAGAATCACAGGAAGCCTCTTAATGAATAATTATTTCTACAGAATTGTTTACATTTCAGAAGTTTTGAGCAAACCTAACTCTTGCTTAAAGTAGAACCTCATTTGTCTTAGCGTGCTGTTAAAGTGCATATAAATAATAATTTACCTTTCTTGTGTAACCTAATGCAATCTATTAAGGAAATAGTTCTTTTAATAACAAGACTTCAGGAAACAGAGAGCTCAATCACGCATAAAGAGATTATTGTTAATACATTTTTAACCTTTCAATAACTCATTCTCATTAGCACACAGAGCTGAAATGGTCAGTTGTTGTTTTCCCACAAGCCCCCTTTATGGACTGACAGTTTTGTCACCCCTGAAAACAAACCCACAGGCCAGAAATGACTTGGTGTCCCACCTCGCTCCCTTGTCCTCCTGGGAGCAGGGCTGGGCTCTGAGCACGTCACTCTGGGTGGCTGCCCATACAGTGAGGTCGGAGGCACCAAGCACCACAAGGCTCATTAGAGCAGGGGTGTTTAACCTTGCAAATGGGACAGCTGCAGAGAACTCGTGTGGTCCAATCACTTAGAGGCAACTCAGTAAGCTCCTATAATTCAACACTGCCCTCTGAAATACCACCCCCTAAGATCCGTTCTTCTGCCTTTATCCACACTGCTGATCTAAAAGGAAAATGTATTTCCTTCTTCCATGCCCATCCCCACAACAGTCTTTATCAAATGCCTCAGCTTTTTTGAGAACTTCAACATTCATAGCCAATATTTTTCTAATTAACAGACACATTTTTTTAAAGAAAAAATAAAAAGGATGCCATTCCAATATTTATCTGTGGTTCAAAAACATTCAAGAAAGAATAAAATGCAGAACTCAGAAGATAAATGGACACTTCCATGTCTTTCAAAAACTATAGAATTTTAATATTTAGTGCAATCAGTGAGGCACTAAATTAATAGAGATATACAGTGTGATGAGGCTATTCTTATTTGGTCTTAAATTTGAAAAAAGTCATCATATTTGACATTGCAAAGAATTCTAACCTTCACAATGAGCTTGAATTGTTTACCACTGAACAGTTATAAGGGATTGAAAGTTTACAGTCAAAATATTGATTTGTTTTACTGGAACAAGTTTATAACATGCTACCGGCATGCAGAAGACTGTTCAAAGTTTAAATGATAGATCAATGTGGAAGAATATTGATAATGTGAAACAATCAGACCTCTGACATCTGTAAATCTCAGGAACAAACTTCCTCTTGGGACTGACAGTGCCTTTCACTCCTGGTGTCCAGCCAGTGCCATACTGGTCCCCGTTCCAAACTAGTGATGTCTCTGAGAATTCCTTCATGAAGTCTTAGCCATAGTTGCAAACACAACCTGTGTCTATTTATTTTCCACTTTCAGAAAGTTTGGTCTGACCTTGATGCTAGCAGTCTACATGGGTTGAAGGAAACTGCTGTTTTTCACAGGAGTTTGTTGGATTCAGGAGTACAAGCCAGTTCTCACTGTATTTTAGTCTTCCTCTTTCTTTTCTTTCTCAAGCAACTTAGTTAAACCATTGATAGCTCACAGGAAACCTTGAGGTTTGCTCAGGAGAGCAAACAATTTTCTAATCTCCTTCAGATTTATTATCTGAGTGGTTGCTGACTGCTGAATAGCCAGCAAACACACAGATTAGAGTCTCACTAACAAAACAAAAACAAAACAAACAGAAACTGTTGATATCTGGGGGAGATGTACACAGATTTTTACAGCTCTTTTTTTCCAATGTACCTGCACAACTCAGGACTTTGAACTTCCTTCCAGGAAAGGGATGCATTCACTGAATGTACCTAGGGCCATCTTCAATTGTAGACCACACACTGAATCAGATCATATTTTGTTCTGGTTTACAGCATGTTCCTTCTGTATTTTGCTGAAGGGTTTGATTTAGTCGTCCTTAGTTCTACAAACCACATTTGGCTGGTGACATTCTCAGTATGTCTCTGTCTTTTAAGCAGTAAAGCTCCAAAAGCATTATGGATCTCAGGTTGGAAAGTAGGACTTAACAGAGGCAATTTCCAGCTTTTTGTTATTGTAATGACTATCCCTGAGCTGTATATTTTGAATTTGCTTATTCAAAATATACCCCACACTGCAGCTAGGTATCCTGGGTAGTTCTGCAGAACACTGAGAGCATTTAAGAGCATTTCACAAGACCCTACATGAGCAACCTCCTCCCACCTGAGTGAGCCCTTCGTGGTGCCTTCTCAGGGCTTTCATGGCCTCCACAAAATGCACGGGCCACCAGCACAACCCCAGGCACATCAGCCCTCACACTGCTGCAGGGACACCCCACGCACCCTGTTGTGCCTCCACATGAAGCACTCTGATAAAGGCACTGATAAAACTCTCTGACCAAAGTCACCAAACCCAAGGGACAAGGCTGTGGCTGTTGGTTGTAGGTGACAGCTCATACTGGGGACCATCCAGGAAAACTAAACCCTAAGGAAGCCTGTGATTTTATGAAATATTATAGCACTTTACGTAAAATTTGGAGAAGGGTAACTGCTTCTTCAGCTGATGTCAGCTAATGACGGACATCATTAGCTTTCAGCACTGTAGCCAACACTAGCAGACTCCTACACCTGATATTTTCAAGTTATCATATGGACCTCAGGAGCCTCATCTTTATGACAAATGCTGACTACCTCTGTAGCCAGGACAAATGGCAGAAGCTGATCATGTGCTGTTTGTGCAATCAAAAGGATTGATAAGACCAAAAGCACACAGGAAAACAACAAAGTAAAATTAAGCTTTGGTTAAAAATTAAATAGCTATATATACAGCTGGTAAAAACATGGTAAACAAATATATGTATTATATGATAAAATCACTAGGTAAGAAGAAAAAGCTTAGAGTTTTAAAAATAACCGAGAGAATATTTAGACATACCTAAGTGTAGAACTTGCTTCCGTATCACAGGACGCTATTGCTCCCAGCTTTAACTTCTTCATGGCTGATCCCTTCACCTCAGCTTGAGCCATACACTTGACTAGAACATCTTTACCTTGGTTTTTACCTTAGAACGTTCACAGAAGCAATGCGTTGCAATCTTCTCACAGGGATATTTGAAAAAAAAAGAAAAAAAGGAGTATATTTTTAAAATGAGGCAGAAGTATTTGTGTTGTAGTGCTCACATAACCTTCTTGTGAAGAAAAGCATGTGAATGTTGTTATCATTATCCAACATCATTTAAATCGCAAAAGCTACAAAAGTTGTTGAAGTGAGTGTTTGCACATTTTTATAAAATTATTTACTGAAGAGTAGAAGTAAGTCATATTCTCTTGAGGGGCACAAGCAGCAAGAAATCTAAGTGAACTGAAAATACTGGTTATAAACTACCTATTCAGCGTTTCTTCTCAAATACTGGCAAGCAGAACTCTGAACTACTGGATTTAGGCTTCTTTTCCTCTTCAGTGGACTATATAAAATCCCCCAAGGTTAAGTGACAGAGTGGAATATTGTAATCCTCCCACATCTTCATCTAACATGAAGCTTGAACACGTATCACACCAAGAATAACTGCTACTACTGCAGCAGAATGAGGTTTTTCCTTTTTTACAAATTGTTTGAAAATACCAAATTCTCAAAACTGAAACTTTTGTGCAGGAACATACAAGATTAAATTTAACTGAGTATGCCATGACATTGCTGACCAACATGGAAGTGGCAGGTGCCAGAACCAAAGGTAAGCATATGCCTGAGTTGCAGGCTTGGCATGTGATTAGCTGAGAAGTGAAGATTTTTGGACATTGAAAATAAGAACCGGCTCATGCTGTTGCCCCTCTCCTGTGCAAAGAACAAAGGTCTGCTTTTTTTTCCAAAGCTGAGCATATGTCCTCACTATCTTTGGAGGTACTCCCCAATTTTCAAAAAGTAGTTGCCATTTCTTGGCGATTACAATGGAGGAAATAGATGTTCCTTAACTTTTTTCTTTGATGCTTGGGTGAATACTTGTACTTATCTGTTTACCATCTGCAGCTTTTCAGAAAATCTTTGTTCATTTTTAGATACTCTTGTTTTCTAGAATATCCTTCTAAGAATACATTTCCTTTCTTATGTATTCACTGCATAATAAACTTTTGCCTTTCAAAGATTTTTTCTTTAAGAGAGAACAGAATATATAAATGCTGAGTAATAAAGATCATTAAATGTAAAGTTTAGGAATTATGAAATGGTTATAAAAGCACCATAAAATTCATTTTCTTGTTGACAGAAGAGTGCTTTGGAACATTTTTGCTGGTGTTACTTCACTTCAGAGAGGAAGACAATTCCTGTTTTCTCCACTTTCAGCTTGGCTTCTCTGATTTGGGTTAATGTGTTTTGATTAAATGAAGAAAGATGACGAATGTTCTTGGAGGTCTTTTCCAATTTGCTAAGATGATATACTGAACAGTAGTGTAGTCTTCATTCTCAATCTAGAGACCAGACGTAGCAAACAGAAACATGCACTTTTTCTGCACTATTGTTTCCAGCTCAGCTAAAAACTTCATATGGTCGTGATTATTCAATTTGCTATACAACCAAGCATCATCAGGCAAAACAGGGCAGAATAATATAGTGATTAATGCACAGATCATTTAGATAATATATGCTATAGAATGACAAGGACAGACAGAATACCTCTAGGTGGCATAACATGATGACTTTTCCTGGCACACAAGGCCAGTTGATAGGAACCAGAAGACATTACCTTGCCAAGAAGCATTTAGAAATAATGTGAAACACTGACCTAATGCAATACAATTGATATTTTCCAAAGTTAAGAAAATACTCACTGAGTTGTTTGACATAAAATACTTATTTTATGAATGTTTCTGCAACTGAAAATATAGAATTATCAAATATTGTCAATAGTTGAAAGCAAGGAAAATCACAGGAGAAAATAACTTTTAAAAATGTAATACAGGGACCACAGTGTTTTATATTAATTCCGTGTCACTAGACTATTATCTGGTAGAAAAATCATGTATGCATTCCTGAATGGCTTTTTGCTGAGGCTGGGTGCATGAATGATAGCAGTTGTGAATGGCTGCAATGGTCTCTGTCACTTACTTAGAAAGCTGCCTGTACAAACGGTGTGTGCTCTCCTGCCCCAGTAGTTCATTGTGAAGCACTGTCAAGGTTTGCAGCTTCTTCCAAAGAAACCAGACAAGAATCAGATAGACTTCTGTGTCCTCTGTGTATCTCCTGCACATAAAGCAGAAATTCCATGCACCCATGTGGTTACTTTCTTGTGGTTTTTTTATGATGTTCCACAGCTTTCCCATGGTCCACGTTGCCCACAGGCCATGTGGTTTTATTAATATGGTGCTAATATTCTTTTCCTCTCCAGCAGCTTTTATTAGGTAGGGCTAACCTTAGTTACACAGCTTCTGATTCAAACCTCATTAGCATTTAGGTACTTTAGAAAGAGGGTAAAGTTCTTACATGGCTATCTGCAAAATTTCATTTAACTGTAGTCTCTATTGAAGCACAAAGTAACGGCTCTAGTTACTGGCTATAGTGCTGAAATTTTTTAACTGAAATCAGGTACTTACAATTTAAAAGAAGAGAATCTTTACAGTTATCTATCATTTTAAATAAGAGATCTAAACTCTATATTGAGAGTTTTTGAGGCAGAGCTGGCTGACTATTCACAAAACAGACTGTGAATGTCATGAAACCTGGTATCTCACTCAGAAAAGAATTAAAGTCCAATGTACTCATATCCTTCTTTCCTATACCAAAAGGTGTCCTTTCCTGACCTACCATATATCCTTCACTTTTTATGGACTTCATATAGCAGTTATTTATTTGCTGTTTCTGATGCTTCTGCTTTCCCTGCTTATACTCTGTAGGAAAAATCTCCAGGAAATGCTCTTGAATTCAAAGTCAAAATAATTTATCTAAGAGCAGTTGAATATGTATATAAAAGTTCACCATACTGCACTTAGATCACAATCTTGAAAGTGACTTTGAGTGAAGGCAGAGCTTTGATAGTTCTTTTGAAAACCCATTTCCTAGGGATTTCATTATGAAATCTGATCAACTTGAAGGTTCCCCTAGTGACTGCAGTAAATATCTATCCACAGGCAGTGGTTTAAATATGATTTCAGTTCATTAAGTTGGTGTTTGTATTGAAAAAAGAAGTTACTGCTTTCCACTTGTCTTACAGGTTTCTCCTCACATTTTTAGTTCTAATTTTCTAAACTCTATTTATCTCATCATCATAGTTTAGAGACTATGCTAAAAGAGATCCTTTTTCACTAGTCTCTGGGTCCCTCAGAATAAATTCTGAAGATTTAAATGTTGAATAACCTCGGCTAAGAGACCCCTCAGAATACAGAATATCAGAAAAAATAGCCAGGTTCTGATCACTTTAGTTTAGTCCAGTACCTCCTAAAGTAATGCAAAATTCCTATTGACCTTAAAAGATCAAGTTCTCCTTGCATACAAAGTTAAGTTAGAGCAGGAGACCAGGGCAAAATCTGACAATGAGTCTATTAAAGTTGATGTAACGTGAATTCATCCAGTTCTCAAAGACCTACTTACATCCTTGCTAACAGATAAGTGAAGGAAAAGCAGTATGAATTGACAACATTTTGTGTAGGAGCAGTCTATTTTCATGTGTAAACTCCAACAGCCATCAGAGCAGGTGAGGGACATCAGACTGACTTCATTGTGCTTTTTATACCACAGCAAGGTGATGTGTAGAAAGGTATGTAAATAACATAACGATGTGTGGGACTGAGTTTATATAAGTCTGACTAGTTCATAGAGTTTAATATAAAGATACTTACATATGGATATTCAGTGAAGCAACACGGCATATTTGTCTTGAAATTGCTTATTTGGTACTAGGCAAAAGAAAGTAGAGTTGCCCCTTGTTAGCAAAGAAATTACACGTATTTATATGTATACAAAGGAAATCTGACAGAACAGAATGTTACATGTTCAAATTTCACTTCCAAAGGACAAAGTCATTCATCCACGGGGGAAAGGCAGTTACGTGCAGAGGTGAAGCAGCTACTGTTGGCTAAGTCTTTGGATGAACCTTTCAGTTTTTGAATTAGTAAAAAATTCATCCTGATCCTCAAAAACTTTTCAAGTCTGACTATTGCCTACAGTATACAAAATGTAATTGAAACTCTGCTTGTCTGGTTTAAGCCCCAGGGAAATTGCCTGAAGTGAGTACACTAGTCACTTCAATTTAAAATAGCCTTCTGAAGAGGGCATGGGCTTTGTTTGTTTGCTTGTTTATTTTTTAACCTGGCGTCTTCCTACCAATTTTCTGGTAAAAGCCCGTAACTAAAGATGGGTGTTACTGTGAGCAGCCAGATAGGTTTTATGAAGAAGGAGAGTTTCCAAGAAAGATCTATTATGATCAGCATAGAAGGAAGCGGCACATTTGTCTTGTTTCGTGTCAAACTTATTTTTTCCTTACCAGTAAAGTAGTGGAGTTTCAAAGCCAGACACTGCAGCTTGGGGAAAGAAATGTCAGACACATTTTGCATCACAAATGCAAGGCAAGTAATTGCAACTGCCTTTAGAAAAATCCTATCAGGACATCTGCCTGTGTGTGAAGTGTAGGCGTGTATCTAACAGCACACAGACATACTGTTTGCAACTTTGCAGGACAATTTATGTAACTTTCATATGTTGCAGAAAGTTAATAAAAGCATTAAATGACAGTGGGAACAGTTCTCTAACATTTTCGCTCCCCTGCACAGGACAAAGGACTCCACAAGCTGGAAACCAGTTGATCAGATTCCTGCTTACCAAACAGCAGGAGCAACAATGCCCAGAAAATTATCTTAATGGGTTTTTTTGCCTTGTGTTTGGGTCACTACAATTCTATCCTAGCTACATTTACTGGCAAACTTACTAAATAAACAAGGCTGTCCAAACTCTCCATCTTGTACTCTGGCTGGAAGTGGAAGTTTGATTATACACGCCCTTGTTATGGGCTGATCATTATCTCTTTGCATATGATTTGTGGGGTGCTATTTTTGTGAGACAAACAGGGCCAACAGAACGGCATACAAGTACAGTCTGTAGATTTCCAATCTTCTGCCAACAAATTGTTAGCAATATATCTAGTGAGGGATCTATTGCTTCACTTTAATTGTTAGTAAAACAATGCTTACATTTTGTGCACCTTTCAGCAAAAGGAGACAGAAGCAGACAAAGAAATAGGTCTTCCACCTCTTTTAGCCATCCACAAGAAATGTGTATGAAACCATATGTAAGACTTCACTCAAGTCTAATTCTCCCAAGCTGAGATGTAGCAATACTGGTTAACATGACTGGGAATATCTATGTGCTCTAGATACACCTTCCCAGTTCAGTCACTTATTTTAAATTAATGATAATACTTGAACAGAACTCCTGCTTAGAGCAGGAGAGTAAAAACACAGGATGTGGGGAGCATCAACCTCTTTCTACAATGCAACTCATAAAAATGAATTCTTTCACATTCTTTATCATAAAGCATATTTTTAAACTAGGTTATTAATTTAGATTATTTGTTTTCACTGTGTGAAAGCTTGCCATCGTGAAACTGCAGATAAGATTGAAGGATGGAAAGGAATACAAAAGCAGAATCACTGACCTTGATTGAAGGATCTGACCCACAACCATGAAAAACAGTCACAGCTACCACAGAGGTTAAATGCTTCTAAGAAGCCTCTTGAAACACTTATAAAAATTTATTGGTGCTTCGGGCAAGATCTTAAAATTATACCATGTATTAATCTGTGTACCTCAAACTTTAGATGAGATTTGTCAGGCTCATTACAAATGCAGCATTGTTTTTTTGGGGTTTTTTTCCTACCACAGTACTGTGTCTTATCATGATCTTTGTAGTTTCCCAGAAAGTCATTTCTGTGAGACTAGACCCAGAGAAAGCCAAAGGAGAGCTCTGCATGCTTCTTCACATACACAGCTAGGTCTCAAAGAGCAAATAATCTGAGGGATAATCTGTGGATGGGATTCAGAACCACTCTAATACCAGGCGCAACTGTTCTGCCAAAGCAGCTATATTGTGCCCATATTTAGGGAGAAAAGCAAACAGGGTCAAGAACTATTCTTCTACGTTTTGCATCTGACAGAGCTGTTTCATGTCAACGTGGCCAAAAGGACCATGGTTTTGGGAAAAACTCATCGTTGAACTCAGCCCAGAAAAACAACGTGAGGATCATTTCCCAAGCAGAGAATGGCTCGGGGGCAATTTCAAAATGGGGACAAAAATCCAGGCTGGACTGGGAGTTTTGTATTTTCTTGCCCCTGGGCCACAAACTGATGATTAAAAAGCCAGAGCTGCATCCTAGTTATCAATGCTGCCACGTAGACTGGGAGGGAGGATGCTGAACTCTCTCCTGTTTCTGGACCTTGTCCCTGCTGGGTGACACCCAGTCTGTGGTCCCCAGCCTATGAACCTGTCTTGCACAGGGCTTGTTTTGCAAGACAGCACGAGAGTCACCTCTGGGACTCGCTCCTCTGTTTTGCAGTTTGTTCCATTCAGTTTTCTACCAAGTCAGGCCCTCTTCTAGCATGTTTACCAGTGGTAATAATTTTAACCCTCAGTACCATCTTCTTAGCAATTTTGCACTATTTATCTCAGGAAGATAATATTATCGGGTAGGCATCCCAAATTTTGCGCATCAGTGCAGTTGAACTGTTATGATTAGAGTCTGTCCCGAAAAGAGTACGAGATATCTTTGATTACAAATAGCAATTTTAATGTTAAAATGGCAAGTTTTACATTTCATCAAGCATAGCCACAAATGAAAACCTGAGAAATAAGGTATATGACAAAAAATGTTATGAAAATAAGACATGAAAGGTATAATTTATCATTCAACAACTGCTGATTAGCAAAATATTAAAAAGACAGTGCAATGATAGAGTATAATCATAAAAAAATAAACTACAAAAAAGTCATGGAAAAGCAGCAATGGCTAATCTGTGTGATCAGATACTTTCTAGTTTGTGCGATAAATTGGTAGGAAACTTCCCACTGAACTATACTGCTCAACCAATAACTGGATCTATCATTCTATTTTTATGCACTTTCAGAGAATATTAAACTTACTACAGTTGCAGATGACTAGTTAGGAAAGGAGGATGCCGTGGGTAATAATTTTGTGTAGAATAATTGCATTTCAAAACTTTGCAATGGAAGTTCCCCATGCATTTATAAACATACCAGCAGAGTAAAACTATGTATGCTTTCCACTTTATTAGAGAGATGAAATTTTACATGCACAACCTATTTACATTTAAAAATCAGTCTTACATGCTGAAATGGTACTTTGAGGGTATATTTTAAAAAGTAGATTGATGTCCCTCCTGGGGAAGACAGTAATACTGGAATACAAATATTGCTGTGTAAGAATAACTCAAAATTTTCTGGCTATAATTTTCCATTCATACAAGTGGAATTGATTGGACCCTAAGATGTGAGTTGCCACTGATGGGCTGCACAGACTCTATCTGCAGTCTGGTGACAAGTTGGTTGCAATAGTTACAATATAATTACTGAAAATATTACTGTCACTATGGCAAAATAATAGCGATCCTAGTATTAATATGACTGTCCTTTTGCAATGATGGGTTGGTGTATAAAAATATTTTGCATGGTTGCTGTAAAATGTCCTCTCACCCTTTCTAAATCTGCTCCATGTTTGGTGATCTGCCAAGCTGCTGACATCATTTTTGGTGGAAAGGTGTCCCCCCTCAGAGGTCCAAAGGCACTTGGGGCTCATGGGGAGGCGTGGGAGGCACTGTTCTTGTAGGAGGGAGCGTGGGGCTCAGGGACCTGGGACTTATTTCCTAGTGCTGGGGCTGGGAGGCTGCAAGTTTTGGGAATACGGACCCCAAACAGCTGGTGGATCCTACAGAATGGCCACTCAGGAGAAGGCTTTGTGTTGTTTCAGAAAGGTCTGGTGCTGTTTTTCCAAAGAAACTCTTTTAATAGATTCCCTTTTTGTGGAAAATGTAAATATTGTCAGTCCCCGTTCCCACTAAGAGTAAAAGTTTCAAAATATTGGAATTTCATCCAGAATAAAAAGTCCAAGCTTTAGTAAACAGGTCCTTTTGTTTGTCTGTTCTTTTGTTTAATCTCGTCTTTGTTTTGGATTTCTTTTTCATACTGTTTCATATAACATAATGAGCTGGACTGTTGTTTCTTGGGCAGCTTGGCAGAGAGGTTCTGCAGTGACTTCTTTATTTATCAGCTGGATTTTCAAAGTACTGGATGTTACTGCATTGACCCATAAATTGCAATCATAAAGTGAAAAATATAAAAAATATATATTCTAAAATACTATCTAGGGGAAAAAAGAGGTGGGTTTAAGGTTTTTTTTCAGTTTAACAATATCTTGTTCCAAATTTACATTTTCTCATTTCTCATGTTTGATTAACATGAACATGAGGCTCTTCAGACATCAAGACCAATCAAGGTGATGGGAGACAAGCGTATCCCTTGCAAGTTCCTTTCCCAAAATGGGCAGTTGTCACCTTGGCATCAGTTAGACCTATTTCTTACACTCAAAGGTGTTGTGAAACAATATATATATATATATATACATTTTAAGTTCTCAGAC
The DNA here is from genome assembly GCA_013400135.1 of Rhinoptilus africanus. Classification (NCBI taxonomy): domain Eukaryota; kingdom Metazoa; phylum Chordata; class Aves; order Charadriiformes; family Glareolidae; genus Rhinoptilus; species Rhinoptilus africanus. The sequence continues at coordinate 280,956 of VXBO01005148.1, forward strand.
TTCCTTTAGCTGCCTCACTGCTGCTCTCAGTGAACACATCCATAGTAACAGTGTGATCAAACAGGCTAATTAGCCCTTCTTGGGATGTAGGCCATAGCATTCGCCACGGTCTCTTTTTCATACACAAATATTTCTATCCCTACCACAAAAAAACAGTGCAAAACCAAAAATGTGAAAGCTGGGGTAGCTGCAAGCACAATCTGTAGTACTGTGACATTTAAATCTTCATCAAAGCCACCACAGACCAAGCTGACCTTTTGTTAATAAGAGTTAGTCCGTTGTGTTGTTCAAACAAAAGTTTGCTGTAACAATTTACTCTTCAAAAGTGTAAAACGCTTCATGTTTGCTTCTTAAAAAGTACTTTCTTGTTATATTTTGAAGTTACTACTGATAACAAAACCTACAAACCTCAAAGTAAACAAAAGGCAAAGAGAAAGAAAATAGAATAGAGCATTTCTGAAAAGGTTATACAAATAACTGTAAGAGTTGTTAAAGCCTTTTTTTTTTTACTTTTGGATAGAAAGCATTAAGTTTGCTTTGCATTCTTAGGCCAATAAAGCACAACGCGCCAAAGGATTTTAAAACAAGTTTTAAAGTAGGTAATTGCAATAGCCTGCTTTAAAAGACTAATACACTGCTGTATCTTCCACAGCCCATACTGCTTGTTACATGCAGGCAAGAAGGCTTTGAACTATGCTATAGATTTGGAGTACAAGTAATACTCTGCTATTTGTCCTTTGAATCTCCACACACGTCCACATCCTGGTACCCGAAGGTTTCCTCGTCTGTGGCATCTTGTTCCTACTGTTTGTGTGGCTTCTTCATCTCCCCTTCTGCCATGGCCACCATGGATTGTGGCTCATCCCTGCCCTGAGCTGAGCGGGGCCAGGCAGGACACACAACCCCGGGGGGTCACTGAGGCAGCACAAGCACTCAGGGGACACCTAGCCTCCTCTTCATCCTCCTGTGCAGGACTGTGCCCCCACACCTCCTTCTCTCTCTCCATTTTTCCTTTGATCTGGATGAAGGTAGAAGTCCTATCTTGAGACAACATAGATGTTAAGCGAACAAGGAAGAAACAAGATGTTGATGGCAAGTGTTCATACTGCAGCACTGTCCTTTGTAAGTTCTCTCTTCTTAAAATTTTTAATTTCACCTTCAAAGCCACCTGAGGACTCAGAGTTTCATATCAGTTCCTTTCATGCTAATTAGATTTTCCGCTTTCCTTTTCATTCTTGCCATTTAACCCATCTTTTTCTGGTAATAAAATCGCTTTGGCAACCTCATCTTGTGCTCTCATTTAATTGTGACAATCCCAGCTGTCATTTGTTTGTTTATTCTTAATTACATTATTAGGTTTAAATAATGCCTTCCACAGAGTCCATCTTTTAAATGTCCTTCAGCTGCCCATGACCTTGGATGGCATTTCGATACTCTTGTTCCCTCTTTTTCAAGTTCAAAGGCTAAATTCTCTTTCTTTCTCATTCTTCTTTTTCAACACAGTTATCTGAGGACCCAGGTTACTCTACTCTGAATTTCTTTTGGCCAATCCCTTGTGTGCCTCTTTCAAAATTTCCTTCATAAAAGCCAACTCCTTATCCTTTTCTCATAATCTCCTTCCTAGTTCTCCCTGTAATGTTGCTACACTTCCCTTGGACTTAGAGTTTCACTTCAACACACGGCCCAGCTGCCGAAACAATACCCTGTGACCGACTGTTGTGCTTTAAACCAATAAAGCAGGTATGAGTTGCCAGCACTGAATAAACAGCACGCTGAGGTTTCTGTTCTGCACTGCCTGCATGATTTTTTTTTTATTTTTTTTTTAAATTCCCACACTTTACAACTGAATCACCGATTTTAAACTTTCTCTTATTGCAAATAAATCTTTGGAAGAGCACGCTCTCCTGCAGCATGCTTGCACACACAGGGCAGGGCGGGGAAGACGCAAGTCGGGAAGGACTCTAACTAGAAATCTAGGCTCTGTTTAGGCTCTTTGAACAGGACCATGTGTTTGCTGCTTAGGCTCCTTTCATGCCAAACGGACAGAGTGGGTTATGGCAGGGTAGGTCCAGAGGCAGTGGGGGTGGGGGGTGCATGACCTGCAGCCGTCCCACCCCGGATACCGTGCTGAGCACAGGCCAGCAGGGAAAAGCTTCAGCCCTTCCCTTTAGGAGGCTTATTCGCAACGAAAGAAAGCAACGAAGGAGGCATGTTGTAGCCTTTTTTACCAATGCCTGGCTGAGCACCCTCATTTTGAGCCAGGGTCAAGAATTGAGAGTACCTGGGTGGACCAGTGTCCCCTTGGCAGTGGCACCGGCGCTGCCAGAGCAGCTGCCTGGGGTGGACGTTTCAGGTCTGAAGGTCCTGGCTCCCCCACAGGACATCTGAGGCTCCTAAATACTTTTTTACAGATAGCTCTGAGACTCCCAGTCCTTACGTAGCAGAATTAAAATCCTTTAAAGCGTAGCAGGCTTGTGATCCATCGCTGGTTTGAAGCCCTAGAGGTATATCAGAGTGAGGAGTAACTGTTCATTATCCTGGACACCCAAAAAGTCAGAACTGAGGGAAGGGACTGTGAGTTTTCTTTCTCCTTCTTTTTTTCTTTTTTTTTTTCTTTGAGGTTTTGGCATTTTCTTGGCATTTTCCTGCTGCTTTTTGCCTCTCTGGAAAAATACTTTCACTCAAAAAAAGTAAAGCCCTTACCACCACCAACAGTCCAAACACAGAAAAAGGAAAATAACTAAAGGAAAAAAAAAAAAAAACCCTCCATCCACAAATATTAAAAAAAAAGGCAATGAATTGTTGCAATAAGAAAAAATATGAAAACCTATGTTGTCAACACAGCAGTACTACAAATCAGAGATGCCTGAAATATGTTCAGAATAAATCCCTATAGTGTTGCAGCAATAAGCCAGTTACTTCTGCTATACATCAAATTATTTGCTAACAAACCCTTGGGGTTTTTCCAGACCAAGTTTGAAAAGAAACACTAATTTTCAAAAGAACAAGAACTCTGGGACATGTGTTAACCTCAGGGCTCCTGGCTGGTTTATCAAATTTTGCTGTGTTCATTTTAATGTAATAAAGACACCTAGGTGGCTAGAGATTGATAATCATGTCGCTGCACATCATTCAGCGAGTCCTTGGAGGTATGAGTGCACATACCTCCACTCACTGCCTATGGCAGTGACAGCTATTAACCATCCTGCTCTCTTATTTAAACATACAGAGAAATAAAGGGGAAAAACAAGTGTAAATATCTGGTTTTGGTGCCATCCACCCATTTGTTACTTTTTGACTGCTCTCACCCTGCCTGTGTGACTCTGTCCCCCTGGTCCTCTGACCCAGCCATGTGGAGATGCGGTACCCTCCCGGGGATGTGTGCCCAAATTACTGTGGATTCTTGTTTTAATTATCTCCTGCCCTTCCAGCCTGAGCAATAGGCTCACCACGGTTTTTAAAGGTTGTCTCAGAAATTGGGAGTAACAAATTGCTCATGGCAAATAAAACCAAAAAGCTGACATTTTCTGGAAACAACATGATTCCATGAGTTTAGGTTTTTGAGAAATAATGAACATTGCAAAGTTTTATGACAACTGTGTGAAATTTGTTAGGACTGCGTGACAGAGGGGCTAGTTAGGTAGTTATCCAAAGATTTTACACGTTTGTAATAGAGCTTGTTGTCAGCTACCATCCAGTACAGCCACCAACACAGGTGGCAGATAGAGGGGGTGGTGGATGGAGTGAAGTGTCTCCAGATGTGACAGGAGCTGTTCTCACTGAAAATCACAGTTTCTGTGGGAATACAGCATACAAGATATCTTGCTGCACGAGATTGACTTCAGTGGTTACAAACTCTGGCCATCTTCACTGTGTTGGAAGGCCCTTTATGAAATCACCTTATAAACTCTGATACAGTCACAGCATAAGGTCTTCAAGTGATGTTTTTCCTCTGCCGATCCACAAGCACTTAACAGGGTGAGCTCCACAGTTCTTAGGAAACAATTAAATACACTTTTCTTTAGTTCAAGAGGATCAAAATGAAAATAAACAATGCTGGAATATTTGACTGGTCTGATCGTTTAATTAAAATGCAGATCTGCACAAGAATCTCTTGTCTCCTTCACTGTCCAGGCATTTGCACTGAGATACTGACTGTTCTCCTGTGTGTTGATCTCCACGTGCTTCTTCATAAAAATTAAAAATAAAAATATTTAATAGTTTTGGTTTAATCTCTGAAGCAATTTCACAAAACAGCCTAAGTGTTTTGTTTGAAATCTCTTCGGCACATTGCTGGCAGATGGCAGTGCCCATATTTGCTGCCAGCAGAAGCCAGCAGGGCAAGTGGTTTGCCCAGCAAGCCAAGGGCAGACCTTGAACCCGAGTCCCTCAAAATTTGCTTGGTGCCTTGGCACGTTGCCTCCCACCAGCCTCCTCTATTTACCTTTCACAGGGTGAAAGCCCAGCCCTTTGTGCCTGTGGGTACGGCTCCGCTTTGGCTTTGACAGGTTCTGCCTGCAATCCTTGGGCAGGAGTGAGCGGAAACGGGACAACACACAGAGTAAGGTCAATCTCATCAAACAGGAGACTTCAAAGGGAAGTTTTCACAAAGCCAGAACACTGCTGGCAGTAGTGTTGCTGAAGTGGTGAGCAATTCAGCTTTCTTGCTGTTTTTCTCTTACATGGTCGTAGCCTAGCAAAGAGATGGAAAAGTCATGAGGTTGTATTATTTTCTTTTGATGGGTATAAATGACAGTGAAAGAGAACTAGCAATGATTCCTGTGTGCTGTATTCATATTTATCAGAAAGAAAAGGCTACTAGAGAAAAATGAAATTTTGTCCGTTTGTAGTAAAGATCATTTCATTGTATTCTCTTCTTTGGCCAAGAAATAGTCTTTTGAAAATTTACAGTGGTAATATTTTGCTCACTTTGAATACCTGCATACTAACATTACCACCTTTAATTAAAAAAGAAATAAAGCACCTGCACGCTGATCACACTTCAAAAATTGGGACTTTCTCTGGTTGATGCCTTCTGTCCTGCCTCCACTTTCCTCTACCCAGTTGATCCTCTTCCACCCCACGCAGCCTTGCCTATGGGCGCGTGGCGCACTCTCACAGTTTTTTCACCTTCTGCTACATAAAAGCTTCTTAGCTTTACACTATTTCATGACAATTGTAAGTGTAAAAGTGAAACCTGCCTCCTGACCAGGCTCTGTGAATCTTAAACGTGTTTTTCTATCAACTCAAGCCAGATATTTTTGTCGCAAGAAGAGTTTTATAAGGGTATTCCTGGTATTCCTGAGCCGTTTGCAATGTACAGCTCAGCCAGGCAGCAAGTCAATGGGTTTGTACTCTTCTTTTAGCCCCAGCATGTGCCTTCTCAGCATGGTATTTTATAGATATCCCACTGTTATCTATATGAAGGTAATTTTTTAAAAACACAATTTGTGGTATAATTACCAGAAGTGACTCTTCCAAAGCACTTGGTTTGGAAATACCTCTGCTGGAACATAGCTGTAGAAATAAGTGAGTCTTCAGATGATTTGGGTGTAGAAAAGCAGGAAAATAGCTTTTTGGAGTCAACAACATACAGTTTGTTTAGTCCAAAGAAACCAACCTAAACACAATATTTCCATTTTAATTAAAATATTCATAAAATAACTAGATTTCTAGGAATAATAATGTGGTAAGGTTTTTAGCACGGAAAAAATTCAGGTTATTTTGACAAAATAAATCTGAAATATTTTACATTTTATATGTTTTTGTTTGTGGTGAAAAATGATGTCCAACAAATTCATTCAGTTTTATTCATGAGTTTCTCACTCAGATTTTGTATTTTTTTGGAAAAAAATCTGTATTACAATTTTCATTTCAAAACAATGCTAAAAATAGCATTGAGGTAAAAAATCAAGGTTTTTGAAAATATATCGTAAAAAAACCCCATTGAGTTGCTATAATTTAAAGATTACAGAGATTTAAAAACTGTAAAAAGGTGAAGTAACCCTTCATTGCAGAACTAACAAAGCATTCTGGTTACCCTAAAACATTTTATCTGTGCAGCCACTGATCTGAAAACTTAGTGATTGCAAAGTGTAATAATGATAATGGCTATATATCTTGCAAAGTATTTCTCAGCCATTGACATAAAACTCTTTACAAAGAACATAAGCACCAGTTTCAGGCAGGAACAATGATAAAAGCTCCATGTTATTGGCTGAGGGAAAACTTTGTGCAGGGAAGAGGACATGATGTGACAGCAAGGCAAGGCAGGGGAAGGGGGGGACATGCTGGGGCTCTGCACTGCCACAAGAGAGCAAAATCGTGCACTAAGCACGAAGAGAGCAAAATCCACCTCTGGCTTTCTATCTCTATTAACTAAATCCCCATTGAAAATCTAAGGTGAATTTGACATTTGGGCCTGTTTCTTCAAAAAGACAATTTTTTCTAGGTGTTGGAGAAGTAACTAGATTTGAAAGAGCTTATCTCCTCAGAGGGGCCTTACAGATTCATTTCTTTTTAAATGCATACACCGACTTACCATGCAGGGGCCAATAAAGAAACTTTGTATGGTAACTTGCTTATTGTAATAATAAAATGTGTCAGTGATATCATAGAATCATAGAATGGTTTGGGTTGGAAGGTATCTTAAAGATAATCTAGTTCCAATATGCACCAAACCAACCAACTAATGGTAAGCAGGGACAGCTGGGGGCTTTGCTCCAAAACTACACTGTTGCTCTCAACCACAGTATATCACTCTTCTTTGTCCCAAAATTAGGGAAAAGATCAGACAAATACATCCTTCCATCGATGTATCTAGAAGAATCATAATAATATTGGGCTCCCCTGCATGGAGAAACAAACATATTAATGTCCAAATCTAACAACAGTCTACTACTTGACAGAGACCTGTGTAAGACTCTATGAGCGTAACCATTGGAGTTGATGGCTCTTGTCCCTCTCATGAGCTTTAATTAAGACTGGAAAAGAAAACTCAGTGCTTTACTGGAGCTCCTTTATGTTATACACATGTGCACACATACAATACTGTAATGGATGTCAGTATTACACGCAAGTATGCACACACACACACACACAAGTTGCATATACTTTAATACTATTTATTCATTTGTTATGGACCATAACAGTGAATGTTCAAGGACACGGGTTCCAATATTCAAAGATACGGAACTCCTGGAACAGCAGGGTTAGCAAAATTCGCCAGGAAAATATTTTCAAGCTAGCAGAAAACATGTTCTTGAGTACTCAGGGTAATAGAATTAGCGTCATTTGAAATCCTACCCAGAAACATATTTTTTGCCGCTGGAAGGAAAGTCATCTTAAATGAACAAATATAAAATAATTATACAAGTATTCTTTTAAAAGTAAGTAACATATTTTGTTAGTATTCCAAATCAAAATGTTTTACATATTGCACTCAAATGACAATATCATTGTAAGACTTAAGATTAATATTTATCAACCCACACTTGCATCAGTGTGCATACCGCACATTGTTTTTACAATTGTTTTGCACTATGTGTTTAAGAACTATGCAGTTAATCCCTAGCCGGCTACTATCTGAGGCAATCAAACTGAGGAGATAATACATCTATAAACTATCCTAAAAAGACTGTCTTTATTTTCATGTGTCACTGAGTGGAATGAACAGGTTGTGTTTCTCCAATATGGTGACAATTTGAATTTTTAAACTAATTTTATTCTATGTTGTGTCTGAAACATGCTACATATTTGCATGACTGGTATTCTAGAGGATAGTATGATATTGCAGAAAATGTTATTTTCTTGAAATTCAGGTTTATTTCTTTTTCAGAGGGACTAAGGCACTGAATGTTCCTGAGTGACATGTATGCACTAAAGCCTATTATGTACCCAGAGCCCTCAGACTTCCAAAAGACACCTTGGAGCAGGAGCCACAGAAGTCAGCTTGTTTAAAAGGACGCTGTGCTTGAAATCAACAAGTTGAGCTGTCACTTTTCTGAATTCAGGCTCAGGTGACTCAATGCCCACCCTTTCAAGCTCCCAGAAGCACGTCCCATGAGACGCCTTTGGTAATTAGGAAGCAGAAAGGTCGGCACAGCTGGGAAGCCCTGGACTTCAGACTGGTGAGCAAAAGTGTCCAGGGAGAACTCGTCACAGTCACGGTGTTTGTAACCATGGCTGGAGGCCTCAGCCTTCGCTCTTTGTCTAGGGAAAGAGGACAGGCATTTTGGACTTTCGTCTTGAAAAACCCTACGCAGTAAAAGATGACATTTATTTGGGTCACCACAGGAAAACAGGGAATGCTACAGATACATCTTCTTCACGTTCCTAAAATAAATACTAAGAAACAAAATTACTGCCTTCCTAAAACCAAAGTTTCCTTTTATGTCTGTATTGTAATTGATATTGTCTATAATCCAATACTTTCAGGGACTGTCTTTCAGGAATGCTTTCACAGATGGGAGTAATTCCTCTCACATTGTGCTAAATAAGGGAAACGGGGGCTAATGTCTGCCAGTTAGGGGACACACACTGTCTAATGCTGCTCTGTCCAGAACAGACTGCTCCTTCCACTTGCTCCTGGATTTCTTATGGTGCTCTGAGGCTCTAAAAGACACGTATTATTTTTGTTTGTAAAATGTATGAAGTGATGTTGTTTGTAAAATGTATGAAGCCCACAAAGTCTTGTTTCCAGAGTGGCTGGGAACCATGGTTTGTGTTGCGTGTCCTGAGGTCAGGCATGAAGGCTCTGGAGGCTCCAAAGCTTTCTGGAGAGGTGTTGTAGGACTCTAGGGAGCCAAACCTAGTTCAGTCTTCACAACACTGCTTTTTGGGTTATATCCATGGAATGAACCACCTCTGGACTCTCCTTGGAGAAAGTTAGCTGATATGACCCCACAGGAGAATTGTGGAATAAGCTAATATTGAGGTTGGACAAGTCGGGTTCCTGTACATAAACTCTCTGCAGCCTTCTTTTATTTTGCAGCACCAATATGCTCTGGAGTCATTTAAAAGAATAGCTTCATCATAATTATCTGTGACAGCTCATGAAGTACAGAACCACAGCTGCACCCAGGAGTCAGGGTCACGTTGAAATGTGACACACAGGGTAAAAAATGCCCCCCTTGCAGAAAGCTAGCACTACTCCTACATACTGTTTATATCCCAGACACATTTTACTGACCTGAATGCAAGTGAGATACAGACCTTGCGTTACAAGAACAAGTTTTTGTCTCAATAATTAAATTAAATTCAAGGAAGGGACAAGCTGAGTCATATGGTTGAGAAATTCTGAGGCTTCTGATAAGGATCTATCCAACATCCAGCAGGTGTAGCATGAGCTCTTAATCTGACCCTCTCCTCTACTCATCAACGGCACTAAACGCTGATCTGGAGGTGATGGCTCTTATGCTTCTTGCTGCTGAACTCAGAGCTATGGCTCCCCACCAGCAGCACAGTTCCTGAGAGTTAGCTGCGGCATTTCAAGGAATACCTCTGCTGCAGCGCTGCCTGTCACGGCTTTAACAGTGGCTAATGGTTTTGCTATTACTGATTTTATTTTGGGATGACAATGACAAATCTTTGTTTTAAATATAGATGTACTCATTCCGGTTAGCTGAAATGTAATGTCTAAACTACTTTGAAGTATCTCTTTAGATACATACGTAAGGACAAAAGACTTCTACATTGTAAAGCAGCAAAGTCTGGTAAGTGAAGGGAAACACAGGACAAAGAAAATATATTTAATCAGTTCTAGAAATGCAAAAGCATTCTGACGCAAAATAATATCTGTTTTAAAGGTATCTCTTAAAACAAGAATATGATTCCACATTTTGGATGATGGCACATTCGTTCTTGGTCCTTGTTTTGGCCAACCTCAGTCAAAGTCCATCGCCATGTTACCATCCACATGTGCCTTTCCAACCATCATCCCCTCCCTGGGGCTTGAGAGTGATATTCAGTGGAAAAGGGGTTGGGGGAAGCCTGGTTGCTACAAAGACCTTACACTCACAGTCCTCCCTGCTCACCTTACTCACTAAAGTCTTACTAAAGTCACTCCACACATGACTCTGTAGGGTTTCTAAGCCTCTTCCATAGCGAGCTTTGTGTGTCACCCTTCTTCCTTGAGGAACACATTAGTGGTTGGGTGCAGCACAAATACACTCAGCAGTATGTGAACAGCCAAAGGCTGCTTTCTGCCATTGCACTGTTAATTTAAACAGGATGTGGATAAAGAGATTGCCTTACAAAACACATTTTTATTCAGATCTCTGGGATGAAGAATTGCCATCAGTACGAACAGACGCAGAATAATTGGGTACCAAATGTACAGCATAATTGACTTCCGCTAAAAATGGGGCTTTGAAGGATAATTGCTGATATCTTTTTCTTATATAAAAAATGGTTTGCAGATTATGAATAAATAAAATGGAGGGAACTGAATCTTTTTTTTAAAAAAAAAAGGTCGCTAGCATAAAATGACTTTGAAAACAGTAACTATATGAATAAAGACTATGATTTAAGAAGATAATTTCTTGTAAAGATACTTTAAATTATACGCTAAATGATGCATTGCTATACCTAATACTTAAAGTTAGGGCCAAGCTATTCCAGATGCTGCAATAAGAAAGCCTCAGGAAATGGAGCAGAAACAATTCCTGAGATGGTGAAAACCACTGTGGGTGGTTTCTTTGAGCATGCCACTGTCAATCACCCTGCTGACAGCAAGGACAGTTGTGGGGAGACCCCAACCCATCTCCCTGCTCTCCAGTCTGTCCAGGCACAGGCCAGCTCTCATCCAAAAGCTGCAGACCTGAGGCAGGGTGATACTACGCTGGATCAAGTCCAAGTCATTTGAAGTGCAGAAGCAAAGTTCATGTCCATCTTCTGACATCTGTGCAGAAACACCCACAGTGTCACAGCATTTCCCTTCTCTGACTGGAGAGTAAAATCCTTTGGATATCTGTTTTTCACTGCAGGGTTCAGTGTAAATCAGATCCTGTTTCTTTGTATTCTGGAGCTGCTGAAAGAAAAACACGTGACAGGTCTCTCAGATTGTACTTTCCTGCACATCACAATTACACAAATTGCTTGGGGTCTTTGGACTCTAAAAGAAGAAGCACCTAAAGATAACGCAAGTCTCTGCCATGTAAGCAGCAAGCAGATCAATTAAGAGACCAGAACAGCATATATTCTTTGGTTGATCCTACAAGTAGCTGCAAATTTCGCTCTGATAAGACAAAAAAAAAGGGTAATAGGAAAATGCTTGAGACGTAACGTTGTTTTGCTGCTGTTGTATTTTTCTATCTGAAGTTATATAATTCAAAGGAGTACTAGCTACCAGTATGAAATTAGAGTGTTATTGTTTGTCTACTGCATAAAGGAAGCTCTTGAAAGGAATGAAGTTGTGATGGACACAGATCTAATTGACCTAGGTTTCTTCTGCAAGTGTGACATTTACTCTTATTCGGTAAAAAGAAATGTGTGCTCTTCTCTATGTGCACTGTGTGATTACACTGCCGGTGTTTCAGGTGGTCATGGCTATTGAGGCTGAAGAGTAAGTATTTTCCCTGTTCTACACAATGATGATATTTTAAAAACTTTTTAAATTCCTATTCACAATTTTTGGAAACTATTATGGCAATGTTATTGAGAAATAAGATCAAGAGCATAGGAAGGACATGAATTAGAGTTTCCCTTGTACTGAAGAGTGTCATGACTGCTAATACCTTGACTATTTTCTATACATCCTCTTCACTAGTTTTCATTTTCATTTTATTGGAATTCCAGACTAAACCTTTTCAAGGCAAACTTCTGAATTAAAAATTGCTTAATTGGAAAATTCCTAACAAGCTTTACTGGACAGGTTTGGTATTATAACACAGGTCATTTGGATTTGGCCTTCAATACGGCTTTAAATGTCAAATTAATTTAAAACACAAAATCTCAGTAATATATGCACTGAAAATATTAGCAGTATTACTCCAGTTTAAATGATAGTAGTGATTTCTTCATTTTGTGAAGCAAAAAAAAAAACCATACAAAAAAATTAAGTAACGAATTTAAATTTTCGTTTTCCTTTCACCCTTTCCTATCACCAAATTATTTACGTCTCGAGTGTTTAATCTTTCTTTGTCCACTGTGCCCTTTCACAATGCAAATACTCAGCTATCTCCAAAGTGTTGCATACTTAATTTAGGGTCAAATCCTTCTCTAGCAAGAAGGAACCTAAATATACCTAAATGGTATATTTACCATTTGCAGATATGAAGCAAAAATGTGTCTGATGATGAGGTATAATGTTTATTAGCATGACCAGAACTTCTATAATTACTTCAAGAAAAAAAAAATCCAAAGGAAATATTTATTTCCACAGTCTTCAGTGGTTTGAAAAATAGCACCCTTACCTGTGAGAAGCAGGCTTTGCCATAGCAACTCACACTTTTTTCCCCCAGCTTAGATCATTCCTCAGGATACATTACTCTTAACTGTCTGCAAATGGCACCGAGAACAGCCAGAGAGTGTCCCTGGCCACTTCCAAGGCAGCATAAAAGGGCAAGAGCAAACCATGCCTGTGAGTCAGGGCGCGCTGCTCAGAGGAGTTGCTTGAGATGTAAATAATTTGGGTGAGAGATATTCCAGAGACCTCATCCTCTCCAGCTGCTACTGCCAAGAAATCACACTTTTAAAAATTCAAAACTGCTGTTCATTTGTTTTGGCTCAATCATATCAGAGGGCAAGGTAGGCAACGCAATACATTTCAGAAGCTTAGCAGGAGAAAAGAAATTTTTAAAGCCTGAGATGCTTTCAGTGACATGATGTAGGACGGAGTACCTCATCACCTGCTGCCATTGACAAATGAACTGAGGAAGACTGCCTCTTTCCTCTGAGCAGTATGATAACGTGGATGTTTCCCAGAAACAAAAAATTACAGAAAATACTCGGGTAGGGGTAGTCCGTTACATCACCCTTCCTGCTGCAGGGAAGGATAAACTGTACCTAAACTGTTCTTAGTAGAGAAATATCTATCAAATCAAAGCCAGATGGATTCCCCATTCGATGTTCATCCCACAGGCTTCCTGGCCAGCCTGCTTCCTGCCCCGCTCAGGGCACAACACCAGCAGCCGGGGTGGGAAGCTGTCAACTTTCTCTGCCCAAGGACGGTGAGAAGGAAAGGGCCACTCTTCAAGGCGTTTCTTCTCGGCACTGAAGGACAAGCGAAGATGAAAGGGCAGAAACAGCTCCTGCTGTACAGGCAGCCTTGTCAGCAGCAATGGCAGAAATCCCTTTGCAGCCCCCTCCTTTTGCCTTTATTCCAGTGTTTTCTCTACCCTCAGTAGTAGAATGAGACTCTGACTGGTTTTGGCATCGTGGTGCCTACAAACATTTCAGGCATTAATGAAAGGCTCAGTGGGAGAAGGGAGGGATGTTGGAGGGACAACTCTAGCTCCCCAACATCTCCTACAGCACCTCAAATCACCCCTGAGTTCCTCCACCCCCAGGATACCCTCCCAAAACTGCCTCACCCTTCTTTGTCACTTGCAGCCCCCCTAGTGACATCCTTCCCCACTGCAACCTCCCACACGTGACCTCCAGCCCCACGCCCTGGCCTGTTCAGGGAGGTCCCATGTCCCCCCACGTCTCCAGAACCCCTTCCTTCCCCCTGCTCCCCGGCTGCTTCACCCTCCAGCTGCTGCTATGCCTAATCCTCACGCTGCAAGGTCTTTCGTACAACCACGTCTCATATTTGTACCAGGACTTCACTCTGAGCACGGCACATTTATTTCCCTATCAGACTCGTACAAAAAGCCCATTAGGAAAGACATATGTCTGCACTTCCATAACACCTTATCTAACAGAGACAATCGTTCCTCTTAATAAAGTGCACATGGCACAGCCATTAACAGCGAAGTCTCTGCAGCACCATTATTTGTTTTCAGAATGAGGTAACACTTACTTCTACATTTTCAGTGTTTGCTCCTCCATCCACTCTACCTTGTGTTTGAGCTTTGGTTGAGCACAGGAAACGGTTCGAATAATTATTCATCTATTTGGACAATAATGGGTAACTTCTCCATAGTTACAACCGAAATCAGCCTGTCTTATTTTACACTTCTATAATTTTGATTCCACCAAATGAGTTTGACATGGAATTTTAATCCAATATTACCTCCAGATTCAGAGAGAAATGATTAAACTGTCTTTAAGCTAAATTTAAATAGCACAAAGGAAAAGGCAGTAAAACCAGGTTCAAGGTTTGCATTTTCTGCAACATTCCTTTGTCTACCTCAAGCTTCTTAAAAATTCATGCTCAAGGTATACTTGGCAGTAACTTTATAATTACAAAGCTATTAAGCTTTTGTAGGGAAAAAGTGAAACTCTTCTTTTCCTAATTAGCTAATCATAAATTTTTCAGGGAAATAATCTTCTGCTAGAAAGTGATGATTTGAAGAGGAAAAGTCTTCAGCAGGAGTATGTTGATTATAATATATTTTCTTACAAAGATCAGTACACCTACTCAGTTAATTAAGTCTGTCCTTTGGTAGCAAGTCCACTTCTCTGCCTGGATAACTCATATTCTTCCTCCCACCATTGGCTTTATAGGTGCTGCACAGTGAGGTGCCAGGAAATCAAGCAGCTGAAAATGCTCATGGCCCCATGAATTCAATTCTGAAAAGCTGGGAGAAATTTCTGTATCGTTACTTCTCAATGGAATTTCTGAATTCAGTTGGAAATATTTCTGCTTATAAGGGAAGTTTTAGAGATGTGGGGAAATTCTTATGACACAGATTTCTGACCTCTGTCTAATGTATCTCAGACGTGCAATGCGTTGTTTTAAGGACCGTATAGATCCTGTCAATATTAGCTGTCTATTACAGGCATGAGAAGGCCAAAACGGAGGATACCTTTATAATAATAATAATAGCTCTTCACTGCAAAGGAGATGCTCGTACCTGGAGCCATGGTTATCCTGCTGCATCAGAGAAAACAAAGATTCACAAACAGACTGATAAAGTAACTTATTGCTTAACAATAAAGCAACTGTTGGATGTATTTTCCTAAATACAAACAAGGCCTTCCTTTTGTGCATGGGATCTATCTTAAAAGTATAAAAAACAATAATTCTCAAGCCATTTTATCATTCAACATGAGATGCATATGTTCCAGGTGGGCTTTAGACATTAAAGGGAAAACAAGGCTTAGCAAAAAGAACAAAGTGGCTGTATTCAATGCACAGAACAAACAAAAACCTTTCCACACCTTTTCAGTCACACACACCCATACACACATGTACCAACAGTAACCAAATGTCCTGTCACAAGGAGTTTCTACCTGCTTTTGCAGGCTGTTATGAGAACTCCTTCTTAAAACTTATATTTGATATCTCATATCAATCTAGTAAAAGGCTCCTCCAGTGTTCAGGCTCAAAGCAAAATCCTTAATGCAGCCACCAAGGGTGAACGCAGAGTTTACATCTCTGCATTGTCTAAACTGACTTAGGGAGCTTGTTAGTTAGAACCTCAGTGATTCTTGAATACCTAAAGCACAGCAATAGCTATCTTTCTTACTGACCTCTAAAACCAAAGTTAAGTGTGACAGGCAGGGAGAGAAAAAGGAATAAGCCAGGAAATTGTTGAATCTCCAGTGGGAAAGGTTTTATTGATAAGGAGAGTGAGAAACTAGCAAATGGAAAGTGAATACAGGAGACCTCATAAGGTAAGACAATCTAACTCCCCAGAGAGCAGAATACTTTTTCTACCATTCCCTAACCCCAGAACTCATCCCAGTTCTCAGGGGTTATAGTCAGATCCTATGCTCTCGATCCTTCCCCCATGTTCCTGAAATAAAAAAGCTAAGAGAGATCTCATTTCCTTTGCTTAACAATACTCAGAAAGGAGAGGTTTTGGAAAAAGAAAGTGTTTAATTGAAGAGGTCTATTGTTCCTCCATTCTTATTCTGTATTTTCCATTGCTTCTTAGTCGTGGTCTGGAGAGTGTGAAAATAGCCTTGGTAGTATAAAATTTAAAACTAAAAAAAGCGTGTCCATCTTTTTAAGACACTATTCACATAGTGTCAGAGTCTGAGGACATTCTTGGGCACCCAAGCTGCTCATAAAGCTGCCCCTTTTCTATACTCCATTACTGCACCACTGCCTTCTAAGCATCTGTTGCCTTAAAAGCGCCACTTCCTTAAGCTCCCAGTGAACCCAACAGAGCATGAGGGGCACCCGTGAACAGGGACACCCTGTATCTGAGCTGCCTCTTTTGAGGTGCTGCATCTCTCTTCTTTGACAGCGCGTGCTGTGCCTGCATCAGCAATTTGGCTTAGGGCAGAGTGCAGCTGTAAGGCAAATCCTCCGGTTTTATTTATCTTGTGTGGTTTGGTTCTCAGAGCAATTTAGGTGTACATGAGCTGGGTTCACATTGGAAACTCGACCCAACAGCACTCCCCAAAGCTTTTGACTGGAGCACTGCTCCAGCTCCCACTTTGCCTGCCTTTATCCCCCTCCCCAGCACCTGCCATCCCTCCTTGCAAAAGCCACAGGGTCATCTCCTGTTGCTGAGGGCCTCCATAACACAGAAAGGACACGTTCAATGGGTATGGCAATCTTTGACACTGAAGGGGGAGCAGACCTTTGCCTGCTGCGCTGTGTGGGAGAGTGGGAGCCTTTTCTGCAGCTGAAGGTGTGTCGATGGAGAGAGCATGGGCTGTGGTGTGCTGGTGGTCCACCCTGAGGCTGGAAGAGGGCAGGCTCCCTGGTTAGCGTTTCGGCATGGGATTGATAGATGATTTCTCCCAAGGCAGAAAAAGATGTATGAGGTGGATAGGACTTGTGGGAGGGCACAAAGCAAGCCCATTGCTCAGGGTACTCATTCACTTCTCCCAGAATCTGAAAGGCCTTGCACCACCCTTTCTCTTTCTATTCCTTGACAGGTTTTCAACTGCCAGCCCTTTCTCCCAGCACCTCCATGCAGACTAGCAATCAGGTACACTTCTGTGTCCCACACATAGGCTTGCTTAAGCAGCCCGTGGCAATTGCATTGCCCTAAATGACCCATTTTACTAAGGCCTGGGAAGTACAGAAGAGGGCAGAGCATAAAGCTGCGGGCTTGCGAATGGAAGGAGCAGGTAATGTGGGCTTATTGAGCTGGCTCCTCTAAAACAAATGCGAAATATTTGAGGACGCAGTTCAGCCCTCTCCCATCTTTATGTGAGAAAGCATGGGGATGCAAAAGTTGCAAAGAGATGCCTTCAGGTCCAAGTGAAAATGTGAGGCGTGAAGATAGATCGAGAAAATTCATCTGTGACAAGGAAAAAGCTACTGCCTGAGGAAAAATAGCCATGGGATGGATGAGATTATGTCATGTTCTGTCATTTTCCTTAGGAAGGAACTTACACAGTGAAAGATGCGAGCATTATAGGAAAATCGGGTTCGATGAGTAAGTTCAAGGTTGTGAAAAAATGTCTTCTTCAATGAAGCAGCAAAAAACAGGTTTCCTTAATTAGATTAAAATCATGAGGGCTTAGAGATTCCTTTCCTTGGAGAATAATAAGAGAAGAAAAACAGTCTGTAGGAAAACATTTGGCAGTCCTATGTCAGTATTGTTAATGTTACAGACTATATAAATAATTTATTGTGTAAATAGCTATTTAAACTAAATGACAAATCATAGCAATTTATTATGAACACTGTATGTGTAACCATAGATGCACTGCCAGTTTGCAACTAGTAGAATAAGCAAGGCCTGAATTAATAAACAATGGTGAGAGATATTGTTGACTGACATGTCTTCCATTTTGGAGACTGGCGTTAGCCAATTTGGCCTTAAATGAAAGAGAAATCATTTTCAATCTACAGATCTGTTCTGTTTTGTTAGCAGATTGTCTACTTTTGTTTGCAGATCAGCATGAGTTCCTGATGACAGCTGACTCACACATACTGTAAACCAAGAAACATCAAGTAAAATGATGCTTGGCAGCAAAGTAACTAAAACATATAACCATTTAAATATTGACACTTGACTTTTGTCATATGAGCAGCAGCATATTTTTTACAGGTCTTTTTCTTTTAATGATGAATGTAGAATGTTTAAGATCTTGCTGGTGCGCAGTATTTTTGTCTATCCTGGAGATGTCTTCAATACTCTAGATGTCAAAAATGGCACAGAAGCGATATAGACATTTTTTGCCAAAATTGTTAAAAGTGCAGTAAAGTCAAGGACTCCCCTGCTGCATGCACAACACTGATACTGTTGGGCTTCTGCAAGCTCTGTTAGAGGCTACGGTCTTCTGCTGTGGGCAGAAGCAGGGGCACAAAGTGGGACACTGTAGGCATTTGCTGAAGGCTGAAGAGAGCTGGATATGACCCTGCAGTGGGGCATCCTGACAGCAGCAAAAGGAGATGCCAGCTCATTAGGTAGAGGGGTGAATTCCCTGATTTCTATCAGATGCTGTGCCAGCTTACCAGACCTGCCTGGTGTCACAAAGCTGCGCAGGTTTTTTTGCTTGCCCTTCACTTCTGCTGTGCACCCCATGATGTGCTTTCCAGAAGTGAAAGCATCAGTGCTCAGCCCAGGTTTTTCAAAACTTGATCATGCAATGGGTGCAGTAATGTCCAAGTTAGGGGGAATTGAGGGGAGGCTGCAGCTCCTCAGACCGGGGCCCAAATTGGTGGGGTTCTCTAACAAATGATCTGCTATCACTCCGTAGATGAAAAAGATATGCATAAAGAACAAAGTATAACAAACCCAGTTCATCCTGGTTTAACAGGATCTGTTATTTAGATACAGCTAATGTATGTAAGGACATGTTTCCAAAGCACTGAGGAGAATAATGATAAGACCCATGAGGTTTCTTATCTGTGTAAAGAAAGGAAGACACATTATGCCACACATTATGTGTCATTTTTAACAGGAACTTTCCCCTTAAATACTTGTTACCAGCATTATGCTCTTACAGATTGTATTTATTCTTAAGTCTTGTTATTTTATTAACATTATTACACGGAATATTAAAGAGAGTTTTATACAGAAAGAGAATTTTCATACTTCATTAAACACAAAGGTTTTCTGAGCTCTATTTTCAGTTCATGAGCGGGGAACGTGGAAGCACATTTTGAACTGAGGAGCCAAGCCTCTTGATATGCCTAAGAAATTATTTCTCACTTGGAGCTGTTATAGGAAAATTATTTTAACTAAACTGTTTTTTGATGGGAGTTAGATTCAGTGACATGGAAAATTAGTTAATTTATTTTAGTTTTACCAGATTATTCATTGTGGTATTAGAATGTTTTCTTCTGACATTTCAAAGAAATTGAAGTTGCTTTTGATTTGAATGTAAAAACTTTCAATGAAATTCATGCCCAAATCCAAAATAATATTTGCGATTTGTAAAAAAGTTGACTTTTCTGTTTGGTTCTGCGATGATTAGAGTTAAAATTTTTCCAGCCAACCAACCAATCAACCAACAAAAGAAACCAATTAGTTTCACATGCTTAACTTGGAAGTGTAGCAGGAAAACCATTTGATATGCAGCTCAGAGGTAAAGAGTAAATGTTGATGAATACAGTAAAGTTTACTCTCTTTTCACATGCTTCACACATGCTCGTTGACTTTTCTCTTTCTGTTACACCACTGATATATCTGTCCTTTACAGAAATCATATGACATATATCATCCTCCATGAAAACAGTTGCACATCCTCCATCAGTTGGGCATCCCAGGAATGCTCTTCCAAATTTTTTTTTCCTGTAAAATTTTACCGTGTGGATGTAACTGTGTAACCACAACTGCTGGAATGATGTCAGACTAAGTTAGTCTTGAGTCTAAGTCCATCAATACTGTATTAGGATAATTGTCTCAAAAGGTAGAGGCTTCAAAGAGATACTAATAAAGTGAAAGATCTGTTGCTGTTCTGAGCCAAGACTACAGTTCTTTCACTTCCTAATAGGCTCTATAGTAACTTTTCTGATTAAATGGATCTTACTAATTCCGGCTTACTGATGATAGCTCAAATGGCTTTACCAGGAGTGGAGGTCAACAAGTGAAAATAATTTACAGAAAAAAAACTATATTCAACTATTTTCCTAAGTGCTGTAGATTCTAGGCTACTGCATCTTCAAGTTAAAAAAAAAAAAATTTTTGAAGGACACTATTGATTTTCAAACCACTAAAACCAGCGTGCTTTGTATGCTCTGGTCACTTTTGTTGTTCTTACCCTGTGTAAGGGTTTTACATAGAAGGATCTTGTTTAAGTTTAAAAATCTCAGGCAATTGTAAAATATCTGGTGGGGGTATCAAGCTTTTCTGGTTGTCATTAATGATGATCCACACAGATTTTATGACATTTAAGAGCTATATTTTGGGCTATACTGTGCTTCTGGTCTCCTGCAATAAGCAGAGTAGAAGTAAACATCCTTGAGGAAGAACACTGACATGTCTCAAAGAGCTGCTATTTTTCATCTTAATCCTTGTTTTTGCTTGGAGATACTAAATCGCAGCATCCCTTTGGAAGGCAGCACCGTTCTGCCCAAACTGTGAGCAAGGAGGCTACTAGCTGCTCTACCGTGCAAAAGCTGCCACAGCTGTGCAGGCTCCTCAGTCTCTGGCATCCTCAGTTATTGCACAGCATGGACACTCCAGGAACAGAAACAGCAGCAAGAACAGATTAGAAATTGTGATTCCTAAAACATGATTAAGTTTGTCAGAGTTAGGCTCATCTGTAAATGCTACATTTTCTGAGAATGCATTTATGGAGTATACAGTGTATAGTTAAAAGAAAGACAAGGGTTTAGTCCCTGCTTCTGATATAATTGTTTCTTGCCCAGCTGCAAGGGAAACTAAACTTTGCTACAACTGCTTTTTGTTTCTGTGAAAACTACAGCACATTCATCCTCACATGGTTTAGGAAGGCATGATAAGAGATGCATATAAAAATGTTTTTTTCTCTCTCTCCTGCCTCTAATGTCAATATGTTGTGTGAGGGAGGAAGCTGGGAGGAAATTGAAGTTATCCTCTGAAAGATCATAAATCTAGATCTGTTACTCATTAATGAACTCCATATAGCTCTTAATTGCCAGTAGGTTTGCTACGTAGAAAAAAGAGTATGGCAGAGAGTCAGGCAGGCACACAGGCAGCAGGTGATCATGAGTGTGACCAGTGAGCTCTCACCTTTAGCTCACTAAGGTGCTAAGGTACTTAGGTAAAGGTGCTAAGTACCTTTAGCTTGCTTAGGTACGTTTTCTCCATAGCAAAAAAGAAGAAAAATTGTGATGGAACCAAGCCCACTTGGTCTGCATTCATCACCAAATTGGTAGGAAAAACAGAAGCATTTTCCACTTAGGACATTTCCTCAGGGAGAAAAAACCCTCTGCCTGTTAAGATGGGTTTGGTGATGAAGCTTGCCACCTCATTGCTGTATCAGCTGCTGGATTTGTGAGAGCTGGCACTTAGCCTGTGGTCCTCTTTGTGGAAGCTGCTGAAAGAAATCATTGTAAAAACAAAGCAGTTTTGTACAGACTCATACATCTCAGCCAAAAACCAGAGTTTCAGACCATAAGTAGCTATTTAAATAAACTGTATGATATCTACAATTGCAAAACCCCAGTATGTCCTGTCACTGGGAATTACAGCCTTGGTGTCTGGGAGAAATCTGTTCAGAATGGCTAAAATGCAACAGGATGATCTTAGATGGGATGTAGATGGAGAAACTGCATTTTTGCATTTTTATAAGAGGTACTGAAATAAGACAGAAACAAACAAATAGGAGGGGGTGAACTGCAGAATGACACAAGGTAACACAGGGGGTTTTTTTTGTTTAAGTTACTATTTGAATCTAACAGAGCTTTTATTGGCAAGACAATGGAAAAACAGATTTTTCCTGAATGTCTTATCTCATCCAACGGGCACAGGCTGGAAAACTGAAATTTCTAACCCAAACAAACATAGTCTGTTCTTGAAGGCAGCCCAGTTAATTAGTTTTCACATGAGTAGTTTTCAGCAATGGCAGTGAGAATTCTACTGGATCACATTTGGTTTTACACCCAACAGCAGGGGTGGCAGAGTTATGGGAAAACGCTGTATCTCCTATCCTTGATGATGCCCAAATTGCTGCCAGGCACTGGATGATGGAGACACGCATGAAAGAGTATTCTGCAGCATGTACCCTCCCTACCTCAAACCAGTGGGTGCTGCCCAACCTCCAGTGTACAATAGCCATGGGGTGAGTACAAAAACAGTAGCAGTGCAGACGTAAGCTTTGATTTCTTCTTCTAGCTCAGCTGCGATCATTTCGGTTTCATCGTCTCATTCGCATTCACCATCCTGCCTTTCTTTTGTTTCCACCAGCAGCCAGTAGACAGAGAGCTGAAATGAAGTATTGGTTTAGTGTTGATTTACAGTTTTAGTCATTTCTTCTGCTTATTTTTTCCTCAAGTTCTGGAACTTTATACTCTTTATTGTAGTTTCTAATTCATCTTGATCTTTCTTTTTCTCAATTGACCCTTATACACCTTGACTTCTAAGTCCCAACCATTTGCCAGCAATCTTTTTTTTTGCTCCTCAGGCCTTCCTTTTAGATGTTGTATCTGTTTTAGTGGAGAAGAGGATGAAGGGGACAGGAATGAAAGCAGACAAGAGGAAGATCTCAGGCTTTACTAAAAGATTTTGCTTCACATACAGGTTAATTCTGTACTGATCAATGTAGGTAGTTGACTAAAATGGATTGAAACAGAAAACAAACATAAGAAACCAACCAAATAAAACCAAAGAAGTATGAGAATAGTAGAATGTGTGATTATTGATTGCTCAGTTATGATTTATCCCTGGTTACAATAGTGCATCTACATTTAAAATGACACACACATTTTAGACTGCACACATCTTGCATTTAGTGACCTTAGATACATTCCTTACCAGAATTATTTCTTAAACATTTCCAAGATCTCTTTTCCTGTGTGTGATTTTTACACTCGTTCCAGATCTGTTCTCATTTCAAAGAAAATGAAAAATGAAAAAAAAAGTGAACTTTAATTTTTAGATAGTTAAGCTACCTGGGAACACACTTCCTTGCAAGGAATGCCTTCAGAAATTTAAATGCTGCTGTCTGTTGGAATTGTCCATGAAATTTTAGTTGCTCCAACTGACTTTATCAACAGGCTGTTTTACTTACATCTCAAAGATGTTTAGGACTGTTATAGTTAAATGTATGTGTAATAAACAACCTCGCCAATTTTATCAAAATACTCAAGTGTCCAAAGTGCTAGCTGAATAAAATCAGAAACTTGTAACAATTTGTGTAGCTTCTCTACATTGACTAGTCTTTCATGCAAACTGTTGTTCTGAATACCAGTTGTCAAAACGGCAGACTTATTTTTCCATAGATGAAAGCCAGGTGATGTCTGATGAAATTCATAATTAGCTTGGAAGTATTTCATCCATGCTGAATAATCAAAGGCATAATATCTTGAGCCATGCATGCATGAGTGTGAAAAATACTTTATTGCTTAGCCGCATTAGCTTTTCAAGTTTGCTCTGTTGTGGTTGAGTTGCGCACAGGTTTCTAATCTATTTCATTTTCTAGGACTACATACCACTCTTTCTCTTTCCTTTGGGCAGAATTCATTCTAGAAAATTTTATCAACAGGATTCATCCTACCTTTTTTCTCAAGAGATTTTACTGTGTCATCTGAATATCCTAAGATGAATAGTCATCTTTCACTCCAGTAGCAGGTAATGCACTGGAAAGTTTTCAAGCAGCAGAGAAAACCCCCTGTGACTCCACTCACTTTTAGGAGGAGAAAACCACAGAGAGAAGCCTGGCAAAGATCACTGTAGAAAGTGTGCAAGCTTTTCAGCTGGGAAACTGTAACACAAAAAGCTTAAGTGACTGCACAGCAAGGATGTGCTAAGTGTGGAACAAAATCTAAATTCTACTATTTTTAATCTAAGTCTAATTTATTAGTGATTCCACTTCCCGCTGTAGTTCCTTCTCTCTTAAAACTGTCAAAACTGAGGTTAAAAATTAACTTCCCATCATGAATAATAAGAGAGGACTGGATGACTTTTAAAGATCCTTTCCAATCCAAACTATTCTATGATTTACCATCTCATACTTTTTTTGCACTATATGAGGATTTAGTAAGACAACACAAGAAAATTCCTTTTCCCTGTGTCCCCTCAAACCAGGACACCCTGCTGTAAAATTGTATAGTACACAAGACAGTTGACTACAGAGCAACGTCCCATCCAACCCAGAACATAAATGTTAAAAATATTTTTTTGTTTACAGGTTCTTAGCACTGTTTTCTAATTCACTGTTCTTCCTTAAGTTTTCTTAAACCATTTCATCCTCAGTCCTCCTCTTGTCAACATCACTGATAAACTTGGAGATTTGGGTTTTTTCACAGATCTTTATTGAGCTGTGTACAAGAATTTAAAAACTGGGATAGAAATCTCATCCATTTTAGCTTTTTGAGGACTAAGATTTGTATTCAGATTGATCTTCAGTTATAATGGATCTACATGTCAATAATGAGGCCGTTAAAGTATGGTTTCAAAACAGCAGGATATTAAGAAGTTTGTGTTAGAGAACAATTTGGATCCAAGCATCAGACTGTTCTTTTGAAAAAAAGAAGAGAGATTCAATATGATCAAGCAAACAAAAGATTTTACAATTGTTACTCTTTTAATTAGCATAGAATTTATTAATAATGACTGGTTTATTAGTTTGTTTTTCTTTTTTGGAAACAAGCACATGAACTCAGTTGCAGGTTGTGAAATTTTACTTGTGCTGGTATATGCAAGACATTTTTAACTTTGTCTTTGGAAAGTGTGTAGTCTTTTAGAAAAAGTCTTCTAAGTTTTGTAAGCGACTTTAAACTCCAGGAAAACACAAAACATGATAAATGCCTGAGCTACATCTTATTAAATAAGCAAATTGATACTGGATTCTGAATATACTCCTGGATCAGGCAGAAATGGGTATGATGGCTTGCTGGCCTATACAGGCCAGCCTGGCAAGCAGCCTGGTCCTTTCCACATCCCTTCCATTTCTCAGCCAGATGCCAGTGATCCTCACAAACAGTGGTCATGATGGCGAAGGTCGGTCTCTTCTCCCAAGTAACAGGTGATAGGACAAGAGGAAACGGCCTCAAGTTGCACCAGCAGAGGTTTAGATTGGATATTAGGAAAAATTATTACACTGAAAGGGTTATTAAGCATTGGAAGAGGCTACGCAAGGAAGTGGTTGAGACACCATTCCTGGAGGTATTTAAAAGATGAGTAGACATAGTGCTTAGATTTATGGTTTAGTGATGGTTTTTGTCAGTTAGATTAATGATTGGACTAGAAATATCCCTTCCCACCTAGGCAATTCTGTGATTCTTCGATTCTATGATATCTGAAGTTAGGTAAAGATCCTTTCTGTTTGATTTGAAAAAATACTTTTTAATAGTTTATCTCCTGTGTACTACTTAAATATGTAAATTATAAAGAAATGAACTAAGAGAGGCCTTCAAAATAACATAGAATCTAGCCCTCTTTTTTCTTTTTTAGATATAGAATCAAATATTCACGTATTTCCCTGGTCAGAAGTCTGTCTAACTTCAGTGTAGAAAGAGAGATGGAGGGAAAACGGTCAGTATGAAGACTCAGACTCCTGTGAACGTGTTGCTGGTGCAGTTATACATAGCCACTGCCCAGAAGTAACTGCTGTCCTCCTGCACTCTGATAACTGATTTCAGCAGTTTACATTTTATGCAGCTTGAACATACATATAGTGATTTAAGTGTTACCACTTTTTCTTTTTATAATTGCATAAAAGTAAATACAGCACTTTAAAATACGAACATTCATTTTCTTTCACTGCACTTACATATGGGTTTTCTTTGACTTCAGTTACAAAACTTCAACTAGGTTTTCTTAATTCTGAAGAAATGCAGCCTCTTTCTGTCTTTGTCAGTATATAAACATCCATCAGCCAACCATGCGGTCTTCAGGACAAAACTCATAAACTTTCACTACAATAGAACAGTCCTCACTCATATACTGAGGTAAAAAAGGAACCACATCTGTCTAAATAAACCAAGCAAATTACAGCCCAAAAACAGCATTGAAAAATCATTTGTTAGTCTCCTTGCTAGTGATCCCAACTTATTTTCCTTCTGCAGCTCAATTTTCCTAGGCCCTTTCAGTAAGGGATGATATATCTCCTCATTCTAAAGCTTCCTTTTAGAGTATCATTTAACTCTGGGATTACAAAAAACCCACAGGCATATCTGCTTGCCTTAAGATTTATCTTAAATTGCCAAATAATGAAAATTAATTTTCACAGATCATGATGCTACTGAATCAAACTTCATCTGCATTAATTTCTGATTAATGTGTACAATGTACAGTGCTGGGGAAATTTTTTTCCTTCTAAAAGCTTATACATTCTGGCTGCTCTGGGTATATAAATAGCAAAAGAAAAGAAGGAAAATAATTTAAAAATTCTATCAGTGGGCTGAGTGTTTATTGCTTTCTGGGAGCCTATAGGAGACATATGCTGTTCAGCATTTTCCCAGATAAGGCTGTCAGCAAAGAGTACAGGTAACTCCTGCAGTGATAACAACCCCTACGGAGCCCTTGTGCAGAGGCCACAATGCTCTTCATCAAATTAAACAAGGCTACCTACGCTGTCATGTGGGAGACATCAAGTCATAAGAAGTGGTGTGACAAAAATCAATGTCTTTTCCGGGGTCATCCGGCAGTTACATGTGAGAACATTATGTGTGAGAACATATTCAGCATAGACCCTTCATCAGTTGTGAGTGCCTAAATGTCTTGCTAACTATTCAAGTACACAAGCCTATATACATGTTCTTATTGGGAAGTGACCATAGTGCAATTCCTGCAGAGTTATGCAGATGCCACAACACAAATCTACAAAGACACATTATGAGATTAATTGGTTTTAGACATTATGCAACGTTTCTGGGTAAAATGATTCTCGAGATATTGCATAGTGAAGAAAGTGATTAATTCCTAGAGGATATACACATTTTCAATGTAAGATTTCCTGAAGGCTTCGTTTCACGTACCTCATTAGTTTTCAGGCAAAAAAAAAAATCAATTTAATAAGTGTTATTTTTCCTTCTCCTGTATTTTTTTTATCTTCCCTTTCTCCCTTTCCAATGTTTGCTACTGTGTGCTACCGTACTGTAGGGGTATTCTTTACTTCCTCTTTTATTTTTCTATATTTACTTCAAGTAATTCTTCAACTATAGAAAAGTTGCAGAATGCTACAGAGAATGTAAGGGTGGAAGCAAAAGCATTTTTTTCATCACTTATTATATTTGGCCCATGTTGATACAACTCATTTATGCATAACTCAATATGATTGTTTCTTCCTCCCCTGACATACACCAATACATGTGCAAAATGCTTTACTGTTTCTTCCTCCTCTGACATACACTAATAAATATGCAAAATGCTTTAAAAAGCATTTTGAACAGTGTTTATAGGGCATTCATATTTGATATCTCAGGCTGTGACAACATGTGTTTTTTAAAACCAGAGATTTTTCATTCAGACCTGGCATCTGATTTACAGGCATTTATACTACATGTGTACTGCATTAATTACAACCACTCGCAGACACAAGAAAACAGAAACTCGCCATATTGTCTTGAAGGTCAAGTTTAGACCAGCAAAAAGGTGATGTGGTAGTTCTTTTTATTGTGTAATAACAGAGCAGACAGTTTTTCCTTCTGTGTCTAGTGATAACTTAATTTCATAGTCTGCTGTGTAACTAGACTCTATGGACTACCAGAAAGCATGTGAAAGTTTATATTATTGATGTCAGTCTGTTCCTCATACAGATATTTACAGAGAAAGAATTACTTGAGGAAATAATTATTCCTCTCCAATACCATCAAGGCAAATTTATTCTCTAAGGCATGACTTTGTAAACACAATAATCCTGAAGTTACATCAGAACCATGTACCTTAATTTTTTCACTTGCTTGAAACAAAGAATGGGTCCCACTCACCTTGGTCAGGGACCCTCTGATCTACAAATGGGATCCTAGAATCACAGAAAGTTTGAGGTTGGAAGGGAGGTCATTTGGTCCAACTCCACTGCTCAAGCAGGGCCTCTTAGAGCAGGCTGCCCAGGACCATATCCAGATGGCTTTTGAATATCTCCAAGTATGGAGACTTCACGACCTCTCTGAGCAACCTGTAAGTCACCCTTACGTTAAAAAAAGTGATGTTCTGACAAAACCTTCTGTGTTTCAGTCATTGCCCATTGCCTCTTGGGCTGTCACTGGGCATCACTGGGAAAAGCCTGTCTCCATCCTTTTTGCACCCTCCCATCAGGTATTTATATACACTGATGAGATCTCTTCTGAGCCTTCTCTTCTCCAGGCTGAAGAGTCCCAGCTCTCTCAGCTTTTCTTTATATAGGAGAGATGCTCCAGTCCCTTCATCAGTTTAGTGGCCCTTTGCTGGACTCCTTCTAGTATATACACATCTCTCTTGTACTGGAGAGCACAGAACTGGACACATTTCTCTAGATGTGGCCTCACTGGTGCTGAGTAGGGGGGAAGGATCACCTCCCTCAATCTGGTGGCAACACTTCTAATGCAGCCCAATATACCATTAAAGTTTTTTGCTGCAAGGGCACATTACTGAGGCAAAGAAAGCGTTCAGTACTTCAGCCTTTTCTGTGTCCCATGTAACCAACTCCCGCATCTTGTTGAGCAATGGGCCCACATTTTCCTTAGTCTTTCTTTTGTCACCTATGTGCTGGCAGACGCCCTACTTGGAACGTGAACTAAAACACATTATATTTGTTCTGCAGCATTTTGGGTCTTACTGCAAAATACTTTTTCCAAAAAAATTTCCCCCAAGGAACTGATTTACCATATTTTTAAAAAAATAATCTAATTTCTACTGCCCTTTTTCTGCATGCAGCCAACAGGGGATGCAATAAACCCCAGGGCAAAACTCATCATCTTCTGTATCTCTTATTGTGTAAGCATAGAGACTGGGAAAACCTGCATCTCTACCTATATAAAAATGCCTTTATGCAGAGGTGCTCAAAAGGCCACTGAATAAAATAAAGGTACCTTGCTAGAAAAGTTTAATTCAACTGAAAACCGTGGGTTTTTTAATTCATCTCTGCCTAGGAATCTTTTTTTGCCAGGTCATAGCCAACTTAGTTAAGGAAGTCCTAGCTGAATGGATGTCAGCATGTTGTCATTACCTACCACTTAGCAGGATGGCTTCAGGTTTTTAGCAATGTTTGGTACATAGTGGAAGTGTGGGAAATGAGATGAATTCTAGCTAACTAAGAAATTGACTTCAGTAACTAGAGTAAATGCTTGCTAAAAAAAAAAAAAAAGAAAAAGAAAAAGAAAAAGAATAAATATTTGTTTGCTGGCAGGTATTTTTGGTGTTTGCTAAGAAGGTAGGGAACTTTCTGTCTCATTAACTTTGTGCGTAAGAGGATCATGAATACAATTGCATAAGCTTTGAGTTTCTAACTGAAATGTGGGTTCTCAGTGATATAGATCTCTATCTGAAGTATGAGTCAAAAGATAAACTGCAGCTTTATCTACTAGAACTTCCCCACCTTGCAGTCTTCCTGGGGAAGATGGGGGATTGCCAGCCTGCCTATTTTTTACTGCAAAGTTTCTGAAATCTGGGGTCTTTGTTCCTACGTAGGACTAAGTTGCATCTGGAGTTGTATTCGGTAGAATAATAGCCTTGAATACACAGCAGCTCTAAGGATACACCTCCCATGATCTTTGAACTGAAAAATCAAAAATAAATTGTCTAGCAATGGACCGTGACAGAAAATCTGGACCAACAGCAGACGAGCTGGATCCCACCCACTGTTTTTTCTCATTGTGATAACTGCCAGCATTAGAGGAATGAAGAGACCATTACAAAAAATAGCTGTTGGATGTAAAAGAGATTTTTTCTTATCCTTAACAAGAAGCAAAGAAGAATAAAATGACCCATTTAGTCATATGCATAGAGAAGAATGTTGGACTTTAAGGTGGGAACAATCCTGCGCTGTTTTATAATGTTTAACATCTGATGAATTGAGAGACAAAAACAGATGGATGGTTGTAGGGAGACTTTACAGATACTAACTCTCATAATACCATGGTATCAGTTGATGATATCAATAACAATGAATTCTAAGACTAAAGTAAAGAACAATGTACACGCAGTGTCCCATATAGTCATTATGGAAATACAGTATCGCATATACAATGAAAAGAACATAATCACACTTGGATACTGCTTAATTACACCACAACAACTTCAAACATCAAGGTGTCACGTGGTGACTTTTTCTTTTCTACTTTCTTTCTTTTTTTTACTTTTTTTTTTTTAATTTTTCATATGCCTGTTGAATTCTAAATGAAGTTTAAGGAAGCTCCAGGACTTATATGCTACCTTTGGCATCCGTTCCCTGACCCTATCACGGCTTTTGCAGAGCCTAAATTGGATGAGCCAAACACAAGAGAAGACACCTGTCACAGGTAAGCCATTTTTACCTTTTCTCCTGATCATAATTTCCTTAAAAAAACCACTCAAACTCTTCCTTTTTCTTTATTATTCTGAAGTAATGTTTCAAATCACAACTAGGGGCATGGAGCTAACTTTAAATA
The DNA here is from genome assembly GCA_013400135.1 of Rhinoptilus africanus. Classification (NCBI taxonomy): domain Eukaryota; kingdom Metazoa; phylum Chordata; class Aves; order Charadriiformes; family Glareolidae; genus Rhinoptilus; species Rhinoptilus africanus. Next base: position 311,629 of record VXBO01005148.1, read on the forward strand.
TCAGGCATGATTTTTTTTTTTCTTTTTAACTCCCTGAATGTACAATGAGTTTGTTCCTACTCCATGGAATAATTAAGCACTATGCAGTCTGTTGTTTTGTGAATTTTCATATGCCGTCCTAAGAAATTACATGCCCTGCAATTACTGTGCCGAACTATTATGGTATTTCCTGTAAGTGGAGGATTTGTTACAGTGCCTTTGTGGAACGTTTCTCTATTCCTGATAAGCGCTCTAAACCGGCTGGTTTTTTACTCTAGAATTGACGGCCTCACAACTGCGTGGTAAATGTTTCCCTATACCCAAGGAATCAGACTACTGAACTGTCTGGGTACCTAATGATAATACTTGCTATAAGAGCATGTTTTAATTATCACAATATTTACTGCTCTTCTAATGATACTAATGATTTAAAATCTGGACAAGTTCTGAAAATATAGTGCAATATGTTACAAAATGACTAATTTGAAAACATAAAGAACAGGTTTATCATATGGTATATCTAACATATTGTTCTCCAGCCAAATTTCCCTTATCTGTCAAGAAAATCTAAGTGAAAAGTGTTGTCAAATATTATCAAATATGAGCTCTGGTAAAATGCAGGTGGCAATGAGTCACAATGCCTGCCTTGCTAGCCTCAGCTGGTCAGAAATGCCCTGGCAGAAAACTTTCCATTTAAACTAAAGAATCAGTAAACATAAAACTTTCTGCAAGCATGTATGCATTTTACTTATGTATGTGTTTACAAATATATCAGTTTCAATATAGTCAGTTTTTAATAATGAGGATTTCTTGTCATCAGAATGCAATCTGTGGGGATAACACCTTTTCTTTCACAGCAGGTATCTGCTGGCAGTCAGAGCACTCACCCAGGATTTAAGGGAGCTGGGTTTCTTCTTGAACACAGACTAGGCACCTTTGCTCATCAATAATGGAGTTAACAATCCGATTAGTTAGTCACCCTCAGGATTATATTGGCAGAGGTTTTATCTCCCTCTTTCTTTTATAGAAGCTGATTTACTTTATATCAATAAACTAAATATTCACTGATCTAAATGGAGAAAGTGTGATTTACTCTGTTATCTGGGTTTTACATCACTCACCAGCAATACAGGAAACCATAGTTCAAGTTCTTGCTCTGGTTAATGCACATGTAATAAACTGATTTGGGACAAAAAGTGGAACCTGCAGTTCTTAACAGACATAGTAGATCTTAATGGAGACAATGTGAAGTCCTTTGCTGGTTTGACATCACATTGCTTTCTACATCCTCAGAACAAGCCCTTGGGCAAAGGACAAAGGGCACCATAAACTTCACCTCAATGAGTCTGCCATGAGCTGGAGTAGTCCATGCTCCACGTATTGAATGCTGCCTTTCTCTCTGAAAGTTAAACTGTTAAAATATCACCTACCTCCAGCATTTTCTGCAATGAAACAGGTTTTTCCCCAGTGTGAAGTATGAGGGATTAGACCAGTGTGGTGCTCATAGCAATGAACTAACAAAGAGGTTTCTGTCGAATTTAATAAGACTTCCAACCAGAATTTTCTCCCTTCCTTGAACAGAAACAAATAAACCAAATAAGGACACATTTCAAAATGTTCAGATTTCATATTTTCAGATATTAAGATTTGCATTCAAATCATGACACTGACTTTAGAACCATGCACTTAATTTTTTTATTATTATTTTGATTTTCTAGTTTTCAGAATGGAAGTCTTGCCTCTGGAAAAACAGACTTAGAAAAGAAAAGGAGAGATATAGGAAAAGTAAGACTTATAAACAAAGTTATTCCAGCAGCTGGGACTTCTTGAAAATCATCAGGTAAAGTTATGGGACTTCATCAATTTCATGAATTCTGACAGAATTTTGAGGGCAAACAAAACAAAATCTTACAGATTTATCACAAACACATATAACAAGAATTAACTTGAGGATTTGCTGAAGTTTTTCTAGCTGCAACTGAATGAAGCTCAAACTAAAGGTGCTGGGGATGGGGGGAAAGCACTAAAACAGTGTGGAGATGAAACATTATTCACCGCTTTCACAAATAAAAGTTATTTTTTACACAGGTCATACTTTTACAATTGGGCAAAGCAAAACTTTCTTGGTTTGCAGAACTCAGGTAGATGTATCATTGCACATGTATCAGTAAGTTACAGTACCTTTTCAAATGTCTCCATATAATTTTCTGTTTTTCTAATACTGAGATGGAGCTTAAGTCTGATGGGCTCTGATTTTCCTGGCATAGAGGGATGGCATAAAAATGCCGGATAAGTGATGAGTGAAAACTTGCTTATATTTAAGTGAATCTTTATGTATTACATTCTAGGGTTGGGATGCAAAAGTGTACGTGGGAGTTTAGATGTGTTGCAGAAATCCTCTGAATGAACACCTCTGGCATATTACAGGTCCAGAAAGGTCCAAAATCAAGAAGTTGTAGGGCAACCTTGTAAAGCATCCTTCAGTTCATGTCTGTTGCAAACAGTTTCTTTCAGGCCTTTCAGAAGCTGTAGTGTGCTCAAACACTTCCTATTCTTTCCCCTTCCCTTGTTGGTCTCAAGCCTATGAGAAGGTGGCAACACCCAAAACTGTGACTCCAAAAGCTCTTTTACAAATAGAAACTTTGGAAATAAAGGTGAGGCAGAACCAGCCTAGAGAAAGCACCACTATCTCAGGAAACTTAGAGAACATAAACCAATAGTAGCTTCCCCCAATAATTATTTGGTTTATTCTTTTACTGTGTTTGGGCAGAATTATCAGCAGGTCAAAGCTTAAAATGTTTAAGAACATTTCCCCGAGAGAAGATAATATCTATCTGCTATTAATGAAAAACTAAATGTTCACTTTTGCTTTTTCCTGAGTAAATTGCCGTTCCTGAAAATCAGAGTTTGATCAAAAATGTAAACTGAGAAAACAGCCTTTGCAAGTCCTTCTGCTCTTTTTGAAAAAGAATTCAAAGCACTGAAATAATGATGTGCTAAGCAATAGAAGTGGCATTTTTCTCAACCCCTATATCTTGCAGGCTGTAATTTTCAGCCTGCTCAGGGACTCTTGATCATGCAAACTAAATTGTACCATTGCATGAACGATTTAAAAGGTATAGACACTTTTATCCACGACAGAGTACTCCAGCTGAAATACCCCAAATCATGTTGTTGCCACCAGCTTGTCTACCTGCAAAACTCTACATGAGTATTTGCATTCCCAAGTAAACCAGAGGTTATATTAAAAAGAGTCTGGAGCAGAAAACAGAAACAAAAAAGATTCTCCACCATTTTAAAAGTACCAAAAGACATATCTGAAAGTAGGTGTCCCCCCCAGGCCAAAAGTAAGGAATAGACCAAGAACTACGAGAGGATGTCAAATGCACAGAGACTCACTCACCGAACCAAGAGCCTCCTTTTACATCCCAACTGTTTGAAAAAATACAGCAAGGTAATCTTACTGGTAATCATTTTCCTTCATTACAGTTCCCTTCTGCCATATACAATAGAACTCGGGGCGGGGGGCGGGACGGGGACGGGGACGGGAACGAGAAAAAAAAAAAAAAAAAAACCCCCAAAAAATCCACCCCAACCCCCCAAAAATAACCCCTATAACTCACATTTGTCAATAACCTAAATTTGGACATAAAGAAAATAAAGGAAGGGTTGGGTGGTACTTAGAATTTGGGAGAGCTTCCACGTGTTCGTGTCCATGGACTGCCAACACAACGCCCCAGCCTGGGAGGATGCTTGCTTGATGTGTGAGCAAAACAGCAATTGAGTGATGGGAACCATGCAGCAGACTACCTGTGTAACTCATCATAAACAACCACCTAAAGGACAAAAACTTTCACTCAGCAGCAGAAAGCCAGCTCTATTAAATGTTAGAAAGAAACATGTCAGAAAAATCATGTCAGAAACAATGGCAGTACTTCAAAGACCTTGAGCAACAGAACTGTCCAACTTCTTGCAATATTTTTGATGCAAATAAACAATATTTGGTACTATTTAATAAAATATAGACCCTTATTGTCTATTAATATTTTGGCTATTCAACAATGAGAACTAAACTAAAGCTATGTAATTTATCACTATAAATGAGAAGGAATGAGGAAATGCATCCACCCGGGATCATGTACTGCACTGACTCATGTCAATGGAGACTAGTGTATATCCCACTAGCATGTAGAACAAAAAGAATGATTCTCTACCTGGTACGAATTTTTATCTTCCCTCAGTTCCACTGTTTAATGGAAAAATTAGTTTGCAGAGTTCTGGCCAGTTCTGTATTACACTAGCAAAAGTTTTTCTTACTACAAAATTAGCCTTACTTTTACAAAACAACTCGGTGATACATGAACTGCTTTGAACATCTTTCTGTCTGTCTCTTATTCAGTTAAAGGCAAAGGCATACTAAATCCAGAGTCCAGGAAACTTGTGCACCATCCTGCCTGTATATCCTCCATGCCACTCTCTCCAAAAATTTATAAATGCATTTATTTTGTGCATTTTGTACTTCAGAATGAAAGCCTAAATTAAGTCTCAGGAGGTGAAAGACTCATACATTTAATCTAGTACATAATTTGGCTCTGGATTTACCTTCTCAGTCCCACATGCCTTCTCAGAAGATGTGATTTAGTAAAAAACAATTACTGCGTGCAAGCCAGAGCCAGCACAGGGAGATTCTGTGGTCTGCTGCAGGTAATCAGGAGAAATGAGCTAATGGCACCTGCCATTAGTGAATCTCTGTTTCTGAAAAATTTATTGTTTTGACTACACTTGTTGATGTGAGGGAGAATCCAGAGGTAAACCACCTTTAGTAAGCTAATGAAAACAGCTTTAGCTCAAACACCAATGAATTCTTGACTCATTAAAACAAAGTCCTAGGCAGACTTTTTGGCTGGCAAACAACTTCCATTTATCAGGAATTGATTGATGGATTCATGCAGTTGTGGAAATTGAACTTGTTGCAAAGTAACACATGGTAGAGCACGTCACAGCTTGGTCACAGGTAAACACACTAATGTTTACATGGTCAGAGCACCAATTTATGCCTAAATTCAGAAGGGTATTCCATGGAAAACTAAAACTTTGGATGTTGCTAAACACATAAGTAATAGAAAGTAGACATCTTTTCCCCTGCTGCTTTTTAAAGAATAGTTTGTTTCAAAACATTTGCATTCTGCTTGGATCTCCCAAGTCAGCCCCAAGGTAGCCTGAAGGATGCTGCCTTCAGGGATTCGGGGCCAGGGGAGGAGCAGGCTCTTTTTCTACTTTGTTGCCATGGCACCTGGAAAATAATTGGCACACTATGGCAAATGGTGTTTTTCAGCAGCTGTGGCATGTGAGGACTATAGCCTTAGCAGAAATATCTGTTCCCCAACTGAAATTTTCCAGAGGGCTTCACATTGCATGAGCAATATTGAAATGTGGGCTCAGGATAAGAGATAAGCCTCATGTTTTCATCTGGAGTGACAAAACTACTTCTGACATGTTAAGTGAACAGGGAGCGGGCTCTCAGACTGTGTTTTTTCCTGAACCAGGATACCCAGTGGTCACCACTGACATCTTCCACGAGTTCAGTTGTTCAAGTGAACACAAAATCTATTAGTGAACTTGCTTTTTGAAGGAGTATTTTGCTGCCTGTTCCACTGTTGTTCTTGAGAAACTGTTTTGTGTGTATTCAGGCTGCTTCAGCTTGACCATTTGTGTAGAAACTGTATCAAAGACTTCCCAGGGAGGGAGAATCCTGAAGCAGTTACTACTTTGATCCAATTTGAGCAATTATCCAAAATTCAGTTATCTTTGTAAAATTCACATGGGCTTCTTGGAATTGACAAATTTCATTTGAACGTATTTTCACTGTGGAAAATCATGAAAGATTAAGCGCTCTAGCTAAAGCCTGGATAAGGCTGGATAATGCAAATGGATAATGCAAATACTCATTCAACTCACATGTCCATTTTATTCCCCAGTCTTTCACTTCAGGCTTTGGGGTGCTTTTTTCATTATAAGTTTTTGTAACTAGGGTCATATTATGTGTGTGCATGTTTTGACATTATTTTAATGCTAACTAAACCTGAATTTTGGTCTTGTCTAGGAAAAACCTATCAGTGTAAATCTCTGTTAGAGAGTTCTGCTTCCCCATTAGAAGAGCAATCAAGACTGTAATAACTAAGTAGTCTGAAGCACATTGGTGATGACACCTCAAAATTCAGTTTCGTATCTTCCCACCTTTCTGTCCCTCTTCTCAAGCTCTGTCCAGAGCGACTGCAGAATAATGGAAGGGAAGTGGGAAGGAATTGATCTGTTGTCATCTGCCTCTATTGTGCCGTGTTTATGTCAGGTTTACCTTCCATGTTCATTTGGGAAACAGAGCAAAATGACAGAGGATCAAGTGAATTAAAGTGGTAGTGGAAGTGTAAAGTAAATTAAAACAAGGTAGACTACAGTTAACAGCTAGTATAGAGTAAGCGAAGGGGAAGTGGAAGGGTAGAATTGGAGGGAAAACAGAGAAGTCGGCCAGATAGATCTTAACGGCAATCTGAGAAAGTGAACAGCAAATTTAAAGATGCAGCAATTGGGATGGAAAAAAACAATAATTGAAAAGGAGAAGATTGTCTTCTCAGAAAACAGAAGCAGAAAATGAAAGGTGGCTAAGAAGATGTAGGAGAAAGATTCAACAAGCAAGGGCAGGGTGGGAGAGAGAACACAGGCGTAAGAAAAATAACGCTAAAAAGAGTGGGAATAAAGAGTGTCATTGAAGAAACAGAAAGCAAAACAAAAGATGCAAAAGAACTGGAGATGGGAAACAAGGTAGTGTCGAGAAGCAAATGAGAGTATAGCCAAAGAAGAAGATATTTCGTAAAATATATGGAATACATTTGTATGGAATAAATAAAAGATATAAGCACACATGTAAAGAATGTCCACAAAAAAAGACGACCTTATGCCATGTGAGTGTGGCTTAAGTTTGCCCTAAGAACAGGTAGCAGTTTTCCCACTGCTTATCTTGAAGAGGTTGAATAAAAATATTAATATATTATACTAGGGCAAACATATTTCACAGTGAAAAAGCTGTGTACCCCAATAGAAATGGACTTGATGTCAAAATAGTCTGAGAAGAGAGATTCAGAGAGTTTGTTTTCTCTGCTTCATTGTACTCTCTTATGTAAAAAGGGGACCTACAAGTTTATTTTATCATTCTGATTCATGCTGTGTAGTACCATGACCTGCAAGTGATTTGAGTGAAATCAATAGGACTGCTTGCTGAGCAAGGACTTGACTGCTGCTTTGCCTGGGGTCAACAGCAGGCTTTCCTTTACTTCCAGTGAAAAAAGATCAGACAGTAAGATAATAGCTGTGAGAAAGAATGACAGAATCACATACTATACATAATAACTATATGCAATGGGATGTGTGCTCAGCAACATACTATGTTATATATTGATGTAAACCAAACAGCTCTTAAGAATGTTTCCCATTTCCACCATCAAGCGCAGATTAAAACCACTACAAAAGAAAGAGATATCAAATTAAAGCCTTCATTTTCAAAAATATCGCATTGATAAACACCTGCTAGACATCGTGTCCAAAAGGTAAAATGAGGTCTTTTTCATATCCTATTTATAATCCAATGTTATTTAAAATTAATTAACTTTGAAAATTATCATGACTTTTTATGAAAAACATGTATTAGTTAGTAGACTTTGGATGGATAGCGAACACATGCTGCATTTGTTTTAATACAGTATAAATAGATAGAACGGGTACTGAGGATCAGCAGCTTTAATGTGTTTAATTACATTCTGTTTCATATCTAGCCAATAGGCTTCCACCACCTTGAAATTCTTAGATCACCAAATGTCCATACAATAATGTATGGACCCTTTTTCACCAAATCAGTAAAACTTTTGAAGAGGTTTATAATGTAAACAATAGTCCATTGCCAAACTTTTTACAATTTTGACCCTTCTATACTTTGCCTATCTTCTGTTTTATATAGCTAAAAAGGAAATAGTCTCTAACTTAATTTCCTTTTAAAAAAAATCTGAAAAATTTCGCAGAACTGGTTGCACTGCCCTAGACTGAGTGAGAATATTCATTTGATTCATCTATGACTTTCTTTTCAGTTGATTCAATAATTTGAATATCAAAAGAGGAGAGGGATTGTTTCTTTTTAAACTGAAGCTCACTTTTTATTATACTTAGGCATCAGTCTCTTAATATTTCAAAGGCATGTTTCTGAGCACAAAAACTCACTACAGGGCCTGAAGTTTTCATAGCGAATTATCAAATTACATTTGTATCCAAAAGATATGTTTGTTAAATTGTAACTTTCAGAGTACACCTGTGGTGTAAAAAAAATCCTGTAGATCACTTAAGAAACAAAGCAAATAGATACATAATAGTGAGAGCAGATAGTTCAAATTGCACAATTAAATAATCAGAGGAGACTGCAATGTGTGTAGGCTTAGAATAGCTGGTAGTTTCCTTACCATTCAAATGAATTGTCTTTCAGTATCCACAGTATCAAATACTGAAACTTATGGTTTTAGTTAGCATAAACAGAAAACTGCACAAAAGGGAACATTTGGAACGATGAAGCAAGAGGAGGAAACTGTGAACCAGTAACAAGAAGATAAATTTTATTATCACATTACCCATTCCTTTCACAAAATGCCTCCTACTGAACTCCATACTATTGGAAAACCATCCAAGCTCATGTTTTCTAACTGACAAAAAAATCACACAAGGTTCCTCTTTCCAGACAGTTCTTTGCTAAATGGGTCTTCTATATCTATGAATAATTTTATTTTACAGTTGTTTTGCTTGCAATGAGGCAACACGCTATGAAGACATATCCACGAGTGAAAACAACTTCATATATCTCCATATATGACTACAGTCATGCAGAAAATAGCAGTCAGTCACAATAAATCTAATAAAAGAAATAATGCCAGAAATGAATGTAGTGTTATGAATTTTGTCACACTGTCTGGATTTGTGATTCAGTAGGATTTCACAAATTAAATAAGCTGGGGCCTAGGATAATAAAATTGCATGCTTACAGACAGATTCATTTACCAGATCCATCACAGAGGCATCTCATGAGCCAGGTCTGGACTCCAGCCCTGCCATCCCAAAGCCACCAACCTCTTAGGCATACAGGAAGCTAGTGGTATCATGGCTGGTGATAAGCTCTTGTCTTCTCTGCAATCCAGGTACTTTCAGAAAAGATGAAGCAAAAGCTTTGATCAAGTCTTCATTTAATTCTGAATAAACATTACTGTTACTTTTCAAGATGATGTATAAGTGGAGGTAAGGCTGTTTTCGGTTTATCAGAAAAGTGCTGCTGTTGCACTGGCTGCAAGAGAAGGCGGTTGTGGCGGTGAAGTCCCAACTAACCAGGGCACCAGATCCCCAGAGCACCTTAACCACAATCACTGGGGCTTAACCCAAACCCTCTCTTCAGTTTCCACCTGGGAAACAACATTGAGTCTCCCTAAATTTTGCAGCAGCAATTAGATAATTCATTCTTGAGAACAAACTTGCTTTGGTCTGAGTACTAGATATGGTATCCCAATGCAGAATAGGTGCATGACCTCCCTCAACTCTATTCTGCATGAAATCAAAACAGAGAGCCTTTCATTCGTTCAGAAAGCTGTCCTTCCATTTATCCACTGTCGGTTTTTTATCTATATCTTGAAATTCTTCCAGCATCATCAACTGAGAAAGCATCTAGCACTCATCTTCTACCTCTTTCTGACAACAGAGGCCATGCTTAATTTTATTCTCCATAAGAGAAATGGGAAAAAGTACCTTGAGTACTGTTAGTCACCATCTTTTCAAGTTTGGGATCTCTAATGGTACATTTTCTACTAGACTGTCTCATTTTTTGTAGCTCTGCAGTACCTCACACATGGTCCTGAAGCTGTGTAAATTCTGCAGACTGTTTCTGTTTTGCAAATAAAATACCCATGGTGGGATTATGGAGGAAAAGAAATCCCAGTATTTATCAACACATCTTCCACAAAGTCCTTGAAGATACTTAAGTATCTAAGTCCTATTATAAATACACTACATTTAATGCAAAGACTAGAAAAGCTACAAAGCAAATATGAAGGTCAAAAAATCAGAGTATATTTAAGACAAGTGGTCATTTAGGTTGATGTATTTGCACTGTGTTGGCTTAGTGCCCACATTGGGATACCACAAAGGACAGAGCATGCTGAGGAAGGTTTTTAACAAGCTGACTTATTGCTGGTGACTAAGCACCTCCAGCTCTTCACAGCTCATTCCAAAACCCAGACACACAAGGCTGTTACGAGCAAATCCGGTGCACTTTGTGACCAGGGCCATTCCTAATACTAACTCTACATAGCTATCAAAATATTTTCTAGCAGACATGTTCTACCTAAAGAGAAGAGTCATTTTGGAGAGAAAAAATAACTTTAGGAACCAACTTTATAAATCAAACCCAACCCCAAACCTTCATAGTGTATTTTATAAATCACATCAAAATGCTCAAATTACAGTTTATATTTTTTGAAATTAAAGACAATTATGTGGCAAAACTTAATTATGTTTTGCAGTAACACCAGCTGGCCTCATTTAAAACAATGATGTCAGATAGTTCCCATTCACTGTGCAGGGATGGAATTCAATACATAGTGAGATACCATGATGAGTTACCTGAACACTGAAGGGTTTTATTTATACCTTTTTTTCCAAGGCCTGATACTTGTATAAATACATGTCTGCATTTCGTCATGTGTGCTGCATTAACATGAGGATAGGCTGCCTCTAAAAAAAAAGTCCACTTGCTTTTGGGAGAGGTTCAGAAAGTGTCACTAATCCTCTCTCTGTACTATAGTCACTTGGTGCTAGACCTCAAAGAAACAGAAAGATTAATATTGCTATCACTCCTGACTATTACAAGTCACTGTGACAAAGTTATTTTTAGCATGCTGGGCTGTCCACAGGTTCTTCCTGGCTTTATTTACTGTACCTTCTGTTATTTCCACATGATGTAATATTATTCATTGTTCTAGATCGTTGTTCTAAATGTCCTAGAAGAAACCATAACAGGAAGAGTGGTCCCATTAAATTCATGGAAATATTTACAGCTTGGTTGAAGACCACCTGGGTTTGTTACTACTTGTTTAGTAGCACTTGAAGAATTTTGCTGCTGAACAACTGACATATTTCACTTCTAACTGTCTAACTTCTATGACTAACTAAGATGTTTCTAATATTGATGTGAATTTATTATTTGACTCCCTGATTTTCATATATATGTTGCAGTCATTCTTATTTAGATACCGTGGTAAGATGAACTTCATTTATCTCCCTGTGAGATGCTTCCAATCAGTCTATTACATCATTCCACATTGTGATGATACTAAAAAAACCCCACAACCATACCCTGAGGAACTTGTCTTTAAATGTTTCAGAATTCAGTAAAAAACAATAATTCAATCAGAGATATATTAGCCAACTGTCAAAGCAGAATCCCTTATTGTTTTTAATGACAACCTTGCATCAACTTGACTAGCTTATTAAAAAAAATCTTCTTGTCCTCTTCGAACAATTTCACGTGCCCTTAACGGGAGGTCTGGCTTTGTCTGCAGGGGTTTTTTTCTAACCAGAGCTGGCCTTTGCTATTTCAGTACCCCGAAGAATGGAAATGCATCCACCCTCTGCTCTGAATCACTGTAATTTATTGTGCTCACTGATTAGAAACCTCTGAATGCAATTGTGAAAGGGGAGACACACAGTCTATATGTAGATAGAAAACCTAATAATGTAAATTTGAGTGTATTCCAGGAACAGAACAAGCAAATAAAAAATTCACCCTCCAAGTGAACAGGTCAATTCTTGGTAGTTTTGGTGTGGCACCCACACATCAGCACAGGAACGCACATTTTGCGCATGTCGAGCACACACATTTCAAGCAGCCAGTGGCACCAGGGGTTACTCCACACCTATCCCAGGGGAGAGCAGTTTACTGAAAGACAAGAAACTACCTTTATGCTGCTTTGCTTTATTTTTTTGTTTGTTTTGCTAACACTAAAAGGCTTGTAAAAGGGGAAGTTTGCCCAGCAGCTCAGCTGTAATTCAGACCAGCTCAGCTGGACCCCTTCCCCCAGCCCAGACAGAGTGCCCATTGTGGCTGGTGACCCAGTCCTTCCAGAGGGCCCAGTACTGGTCACCTCCCTCAAGGGCAGCACAGGCTTCCGCACTCCTGCAGGTGGCCTCGGCTACCAAAGGGCCTTTCACATTTAAGAACAGTTTCCCATGGGTTAGGGTTGTCAAATGAAGCCCTAAATGAATGGAAGTAATAGTGGATATGCAAGCTGCTGTAGGAGCTTAGGCACAGGTTGTCTCCCAGACCTCTCTGCCCATGCCCATGTACTCTGTATCCTGATTGCTGACGTTGGGTTGCAAGGTAGAGGCTAGCTGCTGTTTTCACAGGAAAAGCACTACAGCTACGTTTTGTTTAGATACTGCCTTTTTTTTTAATCTTCTCTGAAGATAAAAAAAAAAAAGAGCTTTTTATCTTCAGAAAAGATAAAAAAAAGACACCAGAATCTGATCATTCACTGAATTTATCTTGCTTTGCATTTTGTACTATGGTCTTCTGTAAAGTTGCGGCAGAACAGGACTTTGTAAGTGAAGATAAAATTAGGATAACTGTCTTCAGGGAAAAGGACACTGTAACCCTAATAGATTATAAGCAGGGATTTATTAGAGCATCTCGTGATACTGACAACCTGTATATATGTAGCAGTTTTTGCTGAGATAGAGTTAATTTTCTTCATAGTAGCTAACGTGGTGCTGTTCTGGATTTGTGGCCAAACCAGTGTTAATAACACAGGGGATGCTTTAGTTATTGCTGAGCAGCGCTCACAAAGTGTCAAGGCCTTTTATTTCTGTTTCTCACACCACCAGCAAGTTAGCTGAGGATGCACAAGAAGGAGGAGACAGCTGATCCCAACTGACCAAAGGGATATTCCATACCATATGGCATCCTGCTCAGCGATAAAACTGGGAAGGGAGGGAGGCTGGCTGGGCCTGCCGTCATCCAGGGACTGGATGGGCATCAGTTGGTTAATGGTGAGCAATTGAGGTATTTTTGCATCACTTGTTTTTCTTGTGGTTTTTTTCCTCTTTATTTTCTTTTATTGTTGTTTGTTCTTTTTAACTTTTTATTAAACTGTCTTTACCTTAACTCAAGAGTTTTCTCACTTCTACCCTTCTGATTCTCTCCCCCACCCCACTGGGTGGGAGAGTGAGCGAGCAGCTGCTTGGGACTGAACTGCCTACTGGGGTTAAACCCTGACACCACTATATTAGCCTTGTACGTGGAATCAAGTCTTTTCAAAAGTATTTTTAGGATGGAGGCTTGAAAATAGGAATCTGAATGCTGGAAAATTGCTTTTTCTTCACCTTCTGTATCTAGAAGTGTCAGAAATGTGCTAATTACTCTTAACTGTAAAGGATTGTCTTACAGCATTTTGTACAATGGTAGCTATTTGTCACTTGAACAATTTTTTTATGTGACAGCATAATAAAAAAACAACATAACTGGTCATGTTGGACTTTTCACTGTACTTATTTTTCCTTTTTATATGCACTTAAATTGCTGTATCATAGGTTAATGAAGAGATATTTTTTCCTGATATATTATTGATGAAAGATTCAGCGGTTATGCCTGCTAAAGGTCATAGTAACATTGTGGGTTTTTTCATTCTTGATCCAATCTTTAGGCCAACAAGGGCAGCAACAAATTCTGTAAGACCATTAGTAAGTTGAGAAACAAAGCAATTGCTGCACTTCCATTTAATTGGCATTCGGTTCTTTCTAGATTAAAAAGCGTGTTTTGGAGCCCGAATGTATTACTTACATGCATTTCATTATTTTTATACTGCTGATTCTTAGAACAAAATAACTATTGCTGTCACCTCCCACAGCATGTGTGTATGCACTCTGTATCATATATGTGTCCCAGGTGGAAGGCAGAGTAGTAAGGAAAATAAATTTGTTTAAAAACAAATCTTGTCTCTTCATTCAGCCTTCAGTCTAGTGTAAGGTTGCAGATAATAACGCCTGAAAAAGACATCTCCTTTGTGATCCATTTGAAAACATACATATTTTTGCTTTCTTTTAAGATGCAGTTAAATATTACAAATTTTCAAAACCGAGTATCATTAGAAGCAGAGTCTGTGCATTTTCTAAACGAAAATTGAAGAGATTGACGGAGGAGGGCAGAAGGAAAGGACGCAGAGTGGGAAGAAAGGACTGAGTTTTTCAATAAAACAACGTTCTTGTCTGAGATTTTTCTGTGACTCATTTGTTTGGAGACACAATAATAAAGGAGGACAGTGGGATGCTGAGATGCTAATCAGGAAGAGAGACTGTTCTTTGCCACATGCTGCAGTGTCACTGCAGTTCTCCTCTCATCTCTGAAATTCAGTCCTCAAAACATACATTCATTTGGGTGATATAAAAATGTCTTAAATTACAGCCTTTACCATGGTAATTTTCTTTTTTTTTTCCCCTCTAAGTTTTACACTGTGATGTTCTCATTCCTTCTGTGTATCTGTCACTGTCTTTGTTCTTGCTGCAACTTGGGGGGGCAGAGTTATCCCCAGACAAGACAGCAGTCAGGTGGCCCCAGTTGTCTTAGTTTTTGGGTTTTTTCCAAGTCTTTATTCTCAGACCTAATAACATCTCTTCAATCATTGTTGTGCTATGATGGGATATGACCCAGGACTGCTCTTTTATTTGTTGTCTTGGAACTGACAAAGTGTTTTAGAGGTCCCTCAATATCACACAGACTTTATAATGCCCAAATCTGTCCAGCTTTTCCTATCCTATTTGTAGTGATTTTGGTACCAACATCTCTTCTAGTATCTCTTTGTTCATTAGTTTTTAATTTAGTTTTAATCATTTTTCTCCAAAAGTTGCACTGAATGTTGCTCATTTTGCCTTTCATCTTATTATTTTGTGTCAGGGGTCATTTTTTCATTTTGTGTTTTTACTTACACAGATTATGGGAACTTAAATAATAAACACACTTGTGTACTTCAACTGTTGTAACCAGAGTGGCATGAGTGGTAACTGATGTAAAATAATACACAGTAAAGGATCAAAGTAAAATAAGCATGCAGAATGAACTGAGCAGAATTTGTTTGTATTTCCACACAAATAATTACTTATACCAGCTGCTTGTCTGGCAAACTTATGTGCCTGTATAAGGGAAAATCAAATTGAGTAGGTGTCAGAAATCACACAATAGAAATAGCTGTTCTGATTTTAAAGTTCTTCTCCTAATGATCTTCCTCTGCCATAGCTGAGCTGCGGAACTTTCTTGCCCCTATTATATTGGCAACCATGCCGAAGATCTGCTTTCTGTTCACCTGCAAAAAAATGCAATCCCAGTAACTAGTGGAGGTACACACCAGAAGATTTACTCAAAATTCAGCATGTTCACTGCTTAACCATAAAACAAATGTTTGTAAGGTACAGCAAGGAACAAGTTGAAGCATAAGTGAAAGGTCCAAATTGTCCTGGATGTAGAAGTTCACATTTGACATTGACTGATCATCCATCCCGGCTGTTTCCTTGAACAGCAGACTGCATTTCCTTCTTGCACAGAAACCAAAGCCTGGCAGAGGAGGCCTGAGAAAGGCAATAACTGCAGGTGAATACTGTGCTGGACACTGTCCTCCAAGCACGGGTAGCTGACTTAGCACTTGAGGTGAAAAGAGCCTGGGAGGAGACTAGGAAGCTGCTGTGCTCTGAGCTCACCAATATTTGGCTAATTATTACAGCTTTGTTTTAGGAAAGAGAATCATGGATTCAGGGGGAAACAGGAAACTAGCTGTGTCTCTCTGTTCATAACTGTTTGGTGCCAGTCCTGTTGAATTTTCTCAGGTCAGGTTTATGTTTGGGACTAGCGTCTAAGGATTTATCTGGACATTCCCAGTACCTCAGACAACAGGTTTCTCCTCAAAATCCATTTCTGACTGTTTCCCACACTCTGGGGCAGCAGCTGCACAATGCTGTCATGGTCTCCTCACGAGATCTGAAGTCATGAAAAGGAAAAGTGAGTGCCGTGAGGTGTTTCCCACTCAATAGATATCAGTGAAAATGATTTCTGTAGTCTTGCTCTATCTGAAATCAATATTGCATGGTACCTGAGGAGCAGCAGATGATGTGAGAACTTTCTGGTTACATAGCAGGAGACCCTGAGCATTTGGTGTCTCCTGGCTTGCACAAAGGACCTCAGGACTGGGGAACTTGGCCATCAGTAAGAATGAGAAGTAAGAATGAGATCTATCAGACAAAGTCAACAGTGAAGTTATGAAGCAGGATAAATCATTATTCGTCTGGAACCTGTACAATTTTTGTGGCTTGACTTTAGCAGCCACAGTTGCCATTTTAAGGTGTGGATAAACAGTGGGGCAGGAGGGATGCTGTTGTTACTGTGAAGAACACTGCATTGTCTCTGTACGCAAGGAATGTCACTGTTGTATCCTTGTTAATCATTTAGGTAGGGACAGTGAGTCGGTTTCGGTTCATGTTCTCCTAAAAACTTCCTTCATCACTGCATCATTAGTTTCCAGCGTGACCAGATGTGTGCTATAGGACACAGTGCTGGTGGAGTTAATGTCTCTCATTCATAATGTGACATTTTCAGCAGACCAGACAGAGCCAGCCATGGAGATCTCTCAGACCAAGAACCACAATTAAAATTTGTGGATGCAATAATGTCTATACTAACATCCCTAGGATAATTTCTTTGAGATTATTTTCAGAAGCGTGTTTAACATGCATTAGTAAATTAGGTCAGTGGAAAAAGATGCTTCCTGAGGGTGCAGAAAGAGATTGAACAACACTGATTTTCCCACTGCTTCCCAAAGCTTCTTCCTTGCTCACATTACTATCTAGCAGTTAACCTAGCAACTAAATAAGAGGAAGCAGGCTGGAGACAATCAATTAATCCTGATTCTTTTGCAGTATGAGCCTAGTACATAGCACATTTTGTATTTGCTGTTTTATTTGTGAGCATTTGTCTATTGAAGAGGAAACAATCAAGGCTGTAAATAATATTTTTCAATTATTTATTTTATCTAGGAAAAAAAGTTTCATTGAAAAAATGTTATAAAATTGTCCAAGAATTCTAGATATCAGACATTTCATTTATTACTCAGTTGAGAGGAAGTGCTTATAAGATATTAAATTAAAACAGCTACAAGTCTAGACATTGCTATTATAAATTATGCAATAAATAATGTTACTACACTGTCATGTTTCCTGTCAAAATTCTTCTGTCAACCATTTTCTTTTCAACAGAAATTTTTGACATAGAAAAACATTTTATGAAATATTTCATAGAAAAATACGGATATGTCATTAAAAGAGTAAACCACTCTAAATGGAAAACTTCCTGGATCAAAAATAGAAATTCTGCCAGCTTTCATTTTGTGACAAACAAACAGCAGAGAGAAGAACAAGCCTTTCTGGGCTAGCCAATTTAGACTTTCTTTACCCTTCTTTCATTTGGGGAAGCAATCTATCCAAATGTGGTCTGAAAATCCTACTTGCAAATGTGCCTTAAAAATATATTTGATTTCCAAAGCTGCGGATGTCTATTATTAAATATGTGAAGTCTGTAATAAGTAGATCCCATGCAAAATCTTCTTTCACATTTCTTCTGACGGAATAGTGAGTGTATGTAGAAAAATCATCTACTTTCTCAGGGAGTATCCAAACATTTTCCATTTTAGAATACTCTATTTATACTTGAGCAAGGAAACTTCTTTCATTTTACTGTCTTCAGTAGTAAGGCAGTAGTTTTAAGTCTGAAGCAAATTAAGTGTTGAACAAACTATCATAGACTAGCTGAAATATAAAGACAAAGACCTCTGGTGCTTCTAATAAAACCATTGTCTAACCAAGAACTACATACGCTCCCCATAAAAACACTAATTACTTCTGCTTTCAGAAGTAAAATTCAAATGCATCCATGCAAGAAATGATTGTGCAGATACAGCCTTAGGTGTGAAATTCTAGAATCTGTTCACTTCATCTGAGTCATAATTATGATTTTTAGTTTTAGTTTTTAAATTTTTGTGGGTTTACATGTAGTTCAGTGCATAAGTATATGCATAATGATGTTGGGATGAAATTTTTCTTTTTTTTGTCCCTGCTTCAAGTTATCTTGAAGAGAATAACTATGAAATACTTCAGCCCAAGAGGTATTTTATTTTTCAAAAGTTGCTGAACTTTCCAAGTAAGCTCTAGGATAAAGCACATTTACTTTGTCTCTTCAATTGCACTAGCATTGCTGGGGTGCTACTATATCTGAGGGGGTCATTGATCTTCCCCTGCCGTAATTTGCAGGTTTGGTGTTTCTTCTATGCAACTACAACTGAGCTTTCCCATCTGTTCTGCAAATAAAATCTTGGAAGTTGACTCTTAATTTTTATGAGCTCTCTCTGTGGTTAGAGTTACAGTTTCACTGGAATCCCTATTTTATCCACAAAAAAAAAAAGTCTGGAATGGAAAGTTTGCTTCACTTTGGTTTTGTTTTTCTGTCTTCTTTCCTTATGTGGCTCAAAGTTCTACCTGGGCATTGAGCCAGGACTACGCCTCGTGTCTGCCTCCATCGGGCCAGCCCTGCAGAGCCAGGTGATGATCCAGCCTCCTCGTCCATGCACGGGACACTCCAGCTCTGCCAACAGTGTTTTCCCCTGCGCCTCTGCAGCTGCATCCAGATTCTTGACTTTTACTTTGTTTTCATCACCAATTCCTACACCGAATGGTGCAAAGCTAAAACAAGTAGGAAGAGTTCATGCTGGCCTGTGCTAAACATGAAAATTATGATGATGCTAGGCAAAGTTAACCCAAATACTGTACAGTGCATCAGGCTTTACAGGATGGTAGTTGCCGAAGTCTAAAGGCAAAATTAATATTGACATGTTTGTGAAGGGGATTGAATATTGACAAAAATGCTTGTATAGTTAGTGGAATTTCATCAGTGTTAAAAGACTGAAACATGACGCAGTGTTCTGATCCAGACAATATCTGGCCATAAAAATGCTCAAAATTTAACATTGTCATGATAAAAAGACAAAGAAATTACTTTCTGACCAGCTTAATTATGTCAAAGCTGTGAGCGTAGCCAACCTATACCTATAAATTTTTCCCACACATTATATTTATTATCGATCTCTAATTAAAATTCAATTAATTTAAAACATGACTCAGAGCACTCACTAAAGGCTTGTAACAGCAATAGTAGGCTTTCCTAATTTTTTCTAGCTTTGAAAGTCAGATCTCAGTTGCTTTAAACTTTTCACAAAGGTCAATTTATTAAACATAGATGTGAAAGCACCAAATAGGCAATTTTTGCACCCTGAGAGCTGCAAAATATGTGGCCTTTGGTTAAAAAGGAATGAAGCTATTCTGGAAAATGGCTTTTAGTTGTCTGTCCTGAGTACTTCAAAATGGCCCATGAGTTATTCTAAAAAATCTTGCATTTCTGTTCTAAGGAAACCTGCGAGACCTTCCTTAGTATGCCATCTGGGCTATATCATGATTCCTAGTGTCTGGGTTTTACTCTCTTTTTTGATGTGTTTAAGGTCTCCTTGACTAAGACTAGTATGTTATGAGAAAGAAAAACTAGACGTCAAAGATTAATCCATGGGCTAAAGAGCTCTTGGAAATGACTATAATGATAAGACTGGTTTCATAATATCAGGGATACGGTTGTTAAAAGACTTTTTAAAATTTTTAAAATTTTTTTTAAGTGGCAGTATATTGGTCAAAGGTTTGGGGGATTTTTGTAAATTTTCATACATGATATTGATAAAGAGTTGCTTATAGCACTTAACTCCAACCAGCAGGAGCTGAGTCCATACCCTTGCTGCACAGCTTTACCCTACCTCGCATGACAGAGGAGCTGAATCATAACATCATACTTTGAGACACATCGAAGTAAGGGCATCTGTTCAGAAAATTCAAAATATTTTAAGGCAAAAAAGGTAAGACAGACTAGTGATTTGTTCAGGTCAGTGCCACCAAAGGAGGACCTGACATATCACTAAGCCCAGCTCAGCCATAGAGATGTTGGGAAAGGACTGAATTTTATGTAGAAGGTAAGCCTCAGGATACTAGTAGTTGGATATCAGCAGACCCAAAGGAGTGATTGGATGGATTCTTTTTGTTATATGATATTTTGAAGACAAAACACTCCTGAAAAATTATGCAGTAAATAGAGCATTCATACTTTAAATAGGCTACATGTAGACAAATTGAAAGGTTAAATACTAAGGGGGATTTTAAGCAAAACATGATGCTGCTTGTACTTTTAAGTGCTGGAACAGCTAGACAAAGAATAAATGCGATGGTGATACCCGATCTCTTGACTACTGCTTTTTATGCGGTTGAAGTTTTGGGGGTTTTTTCAAGTATCTACCACTGGTCAGATGTGGACCTTGACCATAAACACGTTAAAAGTTTATGAATCATGCATTTAAAATAACTGTCCAAATGGATTTTGTGCTGAAAATTTTTTTCAATGGTGACAGATTACCAATGGAAATTTTGTACTTTCAATCAATTAACTGCTTCTTTGGTGACTGAGTGGCTGTAGTTCATAGCTTGCAATAAACATTTATTGTTTCCTACATCCATTTGACTTTTTGCTCTTATTTTCTGATTAAAAAATAGTTAATAATTATCAAATGAAAACACAGCTAATAAAATGAGGCAAATATCAATAAGATATGCTTCTATACATTCATGTTGTGCATAGCCAGACCAAGAAAAGGTCTCATAGTTGTTCAAATTGTTATATGACAGATTTCCTGGAATTTGATACACTCATGAAGATGCCTGAACGGGCTGCATGAGCTGAGCAGGGCACCGAGGGGCAGTCTCCAGTCGCCTTGGAGGGCTACTGGACACCCTCTGTGTAGCATATGCGTCGATGGAAAATCTTGCTCTACTCTCCCTTCATGGGCAGAAAACACAACTTGAGTTCTACGTGATTTCACCCATGTGCCACCTGCAATAAACTGGTGCTCTTATTGTGTTATTTTTGAGGGATGACATGCCCTTTGACCAAGAAACAGAGAAAGCAGAAGTATCCCACATACTTCCTCTCTCACTTCACAGCCCTTCAGGGAGTCTTAAGGATTCATGCTGGCTAGTTGGGCTCATGGGGTTTAGTGACATCTCTAATTAAATTTAAACAAGTTAAATTACAACCTTTCCTGTCGCCTCACACGAATCAATTGAATTCTGTTCTGGGATTTTCTAACAGTTTTACGAATTAAATTGATTTTTACTTTTCCTATTCATCTGCATAGTTACATGAGCAAGTTTAAAGTGAGTTAGTGCTATGAGTTGGGTTAGAAATTTATTTTCATGCAATTTCTGTAGACTGAAAAATGTTCAGCACCTCCAGAACCAGGTTTTCAACACCTAAAGTAATGGAAAGAAATTGGTTTATTGTTTTGTCCAGTCCCCCAATCTCTGCTGTTGCAAGCAGCTGTAGTATATATGGTCTCTTTTCCTATTTAGACGAAACAATTGGCCAGATTTTCAAAGTAAAATATTGTATTGGGAGCCATTTAGCACAGGTTTGCCTCTGATAGCAGAGGAATTGGTGACTCCAGGCTTTTAACTCCATGAGACACAGGCATGAGACAGAAAATAGTAACTAATATTTAGAGAACTTGGAATGAGAACCAGGTCTTTCAGGCAAACACAGAGACTGA
Source organism: Rhinoptilus africanus (assembly GCA_013400135.1). Taxonomy (NCBI): domain Eukaryota; kingdom Metazoa; phylum Chordata; class Aves; order Charadriiformes; family Glareolidae; genus Rhinoptilus; species Rhinoptilus africanus. The sequence continues at coordinate 333,408 of VXBO01005148.1, forward strand.
AAATGTTATGAAAAAGAATCAAGAGAATGGCTGGAGAGACCTGGATGAACTTGGAGCTGGAAAGGATAAAAAAAATATTTTTTTTAGACAGAATAATTGAAGAGATTTATTGTACTTTTCCTTTTGTGTGACTTAAAATTCCTGCAAATTTAAACCTGTCTCCTGTACTTTTCAGTAGTCACTGCATTCATTAAGGACCAACTGTCAAGTAAAACTGTGGCAGCTCTAGGCATGTCATTGAGTTGGGCTCCAGGCGGCTGTTGTGCAAGTTATGATGAAGAGCCTTTACCAGGACCGAAATGAGGGTGTTGGTTTTGTCATACATGTCAAATTGTCCCTGCCTGACATACTTCTGGTGAATGTTATAATCCATTAATTTAACCCTGAGCTTAAGTCAAAATACATAAATCAATGAAGGGATACTTTGGGGTTGTTTTGGAATCTAAATTCCCTCCTAGTTTACTGAGCTATTTGGCAGAAAAATGTTTCTTATTATTGCCTTTTGCATTTGATATAGAGAAGTAAGGTGTGTGAAAGTGACTTCACGTTGAAATCCTGCTAGTTTGGGGTGGTGTCCAACATCATCAGATTTTCCCCTTGTTCCAGCCTCTCTAGCACTCTCAGTGAAAGCAGTGGAAAATCTGAGTTTACTAGGAAAGAGAGAGAGATCAATATTTCAACTTATTTATTTATATAATTTACTATCTTGAAATAAATCGAGCTGTAGTTCCAAAAAGCTTCATATTTCTTACTGATGGCTGATCCGATACTTGCAGTGAAAGCCATTAGCAAATCCCATGTGCAGTATTCACCACTTGTGTGGTGTGTTCACAGTCCTTTGCAAAGTGAGTGGTGGAAGCATAAATAATTTGCCTTATGGAGCAATCTAACTGTTTTTCATTAAATGTAGAGTTACAGGAGCTGCTTACAGAAGAAAGACAGGTTGGCAATGGAGTGAAATCTCCAGGAAGAAAGCTGCTGCTCCGATGAGAAAGGCATTTTGAAAACTTTTCTAAAACACAAACATGAAAACTGCAACGCCCCTGATGCATCAACTTTTAGTTGCCGTATGGATTGTTTATTGAGTTCACTACAGTCTGCATTCTATTGAGATGTGAACAAGTGTGGCACAATGGTTGGACCATAAAACACTCCTAAAGGCTCTGCCACAACTGACCCAAACTCTTTTCACTGAGCTACAGCTAAAAAGTCCTTCGTTTCAGAGTAAGCACCATACGCAGCAAGTGAGAAACGTGTTCTGCCCAACTAAATGCACATGCACCTCCTCAAACAGCTGTACTCCATCTCTCCCACATGAGTACAAAATCAAGAGTGCAGTGTTATCTGAGTAGTAAAGTGTCCTAGACTCTTTTCTTCCTTTTACAGTGAGCCCCTGCCTGACTTTTAACAGAGATTAGGTGACAGATTTCACCTAAAAGTGGCGCTGTGAAAACCTAAGGTGTGGGTGAGGTGTCCAAGGTCAGTGGTAGGAAATAATGTGAAAAAAGGCTGCACCTAAATCCTCTCTAAGAGAGATTTAAAGGACAGAGACTAATTTGGACCAGTTAGAAAGTATTCAACATGTAAGAAACATCCTGGAAGAAAGAATGAAGTGGTTTACAAAGGAGAGAGAGATGGACTGAAGGATAGTTATTAGCATGGAAACATTGACTTTTCCACTCTGTATTGGAATACAAAGTTTGATTCCTATGTGGAGAAATCCATGAAACGTTTGTGAAGAAAGCGTCACTGCTACTGCCCAAGGCACAGTCTTTGGGCTTGCACACATAAGAGAACCCCAAAACATGAGATATATTTGCTGTTGTGTGTACCTGCTGGCTGTAGGGCATGGAAGCAGCACATAGTCTGTGAGCTCAGTTACCCTTCCTTATAGAGCCCCACGCAGCTCCAGCTGGGACAGGGGCTCCCTGCCATCTGCGCTGAGAAGGGACATCCCCACAGATGGGGCTGAACCATCCATCGCCTGTCTGACTATTGTCTGTCGTGCGGGACAAAGGGGAACTGGCTGCATCAGTTTATTTTGCCAGAGGTAAGAATCTGCAAAATTATTAGGTGCAGAAAACAAAGCAATATTTTTGAGCATAACCATCCAAGCATCCAACCCTAGATGTAAATTACCAAGTTCTCCCTGGGTAAACTAACAGAAAGGTCTACCTAATTGCTAAGTGCTTGGTCAAGAGTCAGATTTAAACTTATACTGAGTTCTGAATATGACTTGATTCCATTCATATGATCAAGAAAATGATGGTACAGAAATACAGATACTTTTTAAAGAGTATCTAAACAATATTGTGGCAAATAAACCAAGAGCCAGAATTTATTCTGGTGATGATGGAAGACATAGAGAATCTGTTCATTTACATGAAGGAGAAATTGTTGCAAAAATGTTACCATCAATCTCTGTGTACTGACTGAAGTTTCAGAAAGAAAAATTTTGATTGCTTGTGACATTTCAATACATCAGATTTGTGCCTGCAACTGAAATGGTGAGGCAAAGTTGAGAACATGGTGGAAACAGAAAGCAAAGTGGCTCTTTACTCTTGAAATTCATCCACAGCAATGCCTCCTCTAACAGTAAAATCCCTGGAGGGGAAAGAGCAGAGGGACAGGAGGATAAGCAACAATTGTTTCATTTATCAGTTCAAAATATATAGTGACATTTATGCAGAATGTAATTATTAATATTTTAACACTTATTATGTCTTATAAAAACAAGTTATGAAGTATTTTTTGCTGTGATTTTGAGATTTTCCTTACTCTTGTCCATTATTTGGGTGACTGACTCCTTTTCCCAGTGAAGGTTGCTGGAAGAAAGGGAACAAGAAAATGTGAGGTTTTTCATATAAAAGACTAGGAAACTTCAAAAGAAAGGAAACGTCAAATCATTATGACACACAGGAGCTGAGACTAGGAATGTCTATGACCGATTTAAAAAAAAATCTGAAGAATTTAAAAGAAATTAGGTGGAAGAAAACTGTCATGTAAATCTTACTGAACTGCTGATATCAAGTTCTACAGCTGAACCAATCTTTTGATTTGTTAGCTGAGTTTATTTATTTTGCAGCTTAACTAGATTTAGTTGCTTTAGTTGCTTAGTTGCTTTCCTGCTCAGAGTGAGAGGCAGTATAACATTTGCCCCCTTTATATTATTTGCCCCCCTTTACATTTGTTTATATCATATCTTCATAGGATATCTCCTCTTACTCATTTTCTCTCTAAATGAAACAATATTTCAATTTCCTTCCATAGAGTAGCCTCTCTGTAATTCTAATAACACTGCTTGTCTGTTTGTGAACCTCTTTTATTGCTGTCATATCCTTTTCTGAGATAGAATGATAAGATGTGAGCCAAATATATCAAAGAAGAGCCTATAATTGATCCTTGTAATGACAGTATAATATTTTTTGTGCTGTTTTCTAGCTCATTTTTCACATCTCATTCTTTCCAGAAATGCTTTGGACTTGAACAATTATTAGAGCAGAAGACACGAGCGGCTCAAATTTCCCTTCCATTGTACAACAGCCTGATTTTTTTCGATAATTCAATTAACTAACAGCTGTATTCCCTTCCTCCAAGCATTCCGACCTCTCTGAAGGTGCTCAGAGCTTTCTCTAGTTACTCACAGCTCAAATGTTTGTTCCTCATGCTGAAGTTGTCCATGCTGCATCACAAGATGCGTGTGAATCTCCTCTTTCCCAGCAGCTCCCATACAGTTGGTCGCTTCTCATAACTTTCCAAGAATAATTAAAAGCAGAACCAAAAACTGTGAACAAAAACAAGAGCTAGTGATATCTCAGGATGATTTTCCATTACAGTTCTCTGAGGGGCTGCAAATGCGTCAAATTAACCTCTTTTTACTAACTTCTTTTGCTGGCTGTGAGGAGGAGACAAAAGTTCCCATCAAATGTTCTGAAAGACACGAAATATTATTTACACATTATAATAAAAGATAATTTTTGACAGCAATGGTCACAAATACAGGCTCCTGCCCCAGAAGCTGGAAGCCAGTACCCAGAGACTGACAGTACCTATGCCAAGGGGCAACCTATGTGCCTGTCTTGCACACACCTTCCCACCTCCCAGCCACCTATAGCTGTCCCTGGCATCTAACCAAATCCTCTCTTGAGGTGTCAGTGTTTGTATACCATGATTCTGCTCATCTCTTTCCCTCTCTTACTTCCCTTCTCATTTCTGCATTTTTTCCCCTTCAGCAGCCCTCAGCTCCTAATCCCCATCTCTTTCCTCCCACCGCAGGTTCCCTGCCCTCTCCCACAGCAAATCTCACAGCCTCTTGTCCCCTTCACCCCTGGGGATTGGGGAGGAAAGTGGCTGGGGACGAGGATCACGCCTGCGCCCCATCCTCTCCATCACTCATGCTGACTGTGTCCCAATCTTGGCATAAGCCCACCTGCAGGTGTCCCCCACCGCCGCAAAAGAGTACAGCCTTTTTATTTGTGCAATCTCTTTAGCCTTTTGTTTCCCCAAGACTTTCTCATCCAGAGAGTGCACACAGCTAACACAATTAGCAATGCTTTGCTGTAGCCTTTTGCAATTCATTGCAATTCGCTGCCTTTTCCAAAGTCTTGTGGAATAATACTTACTGTTCTTCCTTCAGGTAGGTTTTTTATAATTCTCTTAAAAGCGACCAGGACAAATTTATGCTGCTTATTGCTTACAACTTCATCATTTTTTGTATATATTTAAAGGCTTTCCTCTTGCCATTTTCCTTACAGAGTGGAATTTTATAGATACATAAATAGGGTTAGTATGTTGGTTGTAAAATGTTGCCTACATTTCCTCACATACTGGTGTAACTCTCGATTAAATGACTCATACAGATCAATGACTCAAAGGCACTTTATATGCAGATATATTCTATGTTTATCCTGCAGACCACCCACTGCCAGCAAATACAACTATGATTTTATAATTGGAGGAGAGCCGGAGGGGTACAGGAGGGTGTGTGCACATGTGCGTGTACGTGCGTGTGTTATATATGTCACTTGTTGTATATGTTTGCGAGTATGTACATGTGTATCCATGTATAAAATGCATGTCTGCACACTCACTGAAGGTAGAAGAAGAAAGGAATTCAAGTGAATTAAAATGTCCTGGGTAATATGATGGCAGCACATTCAAAATGTAGCATACTGGCATCAACTGCGCTGCAAATGACTGTGAAGGTCTGCATTAAGTGTAAGGCTAATGGTATTCCAAGCCTCCCGCCCCGACTGGCTTTGGTAGAGCATATAAAACACAGCTGTCAAGGAATGGGATGGGGGAAGGGTGGTGCAATGGTTCTTCCTCACTCACAGTCACACCTTTCTGTCACTTCATATCTTCTACGCAATTAGGATTAATTAAGGAAATAATTGCAGAAGATTAAATAATAAGATTACATTCTGCAGGAATGTGTTTTATCCAAGCTTTGAAAAGAAAGGCAATACAAGAGCAGCAAAACCTGGAAATAATAGCTTTGAAAGAAGAAGACACCTTGCTGTGATGTGATTTGCAGGAACAGCTATGATACAGTCACAATGACTAAGTGTTTGCAGTGCTAATAGGTGTTTACTCCCATAGAGAGGTGGCTGGGAATTCTTCATCAAAACATGTTTTGAAATAATCATGCTGGTTTTGTCTGAATTCTCAAATTCAATTTTCTTGACAAAAATTAAATCTGGCATAATTTTTCTGTCCTTTGTCGGAGGTCATAACAACTTATTAGTCAAAGTACTCTATTTTGATATCTTTTTTTAAAAAAAATATGAAAGTATTTCTTGTTTGCATTGCAAAACTGAACACAAGATTATATAAGAGAACAAAAAAGCTGTGTTTGGTCTGAAAAATAAGATTAAATGTTTCAGTGAGGTAGCAGCTTACTTTAGCCACATTAGGAATAAAATCAAAGTAGGACATCTCAACAGCGTTAACATGCACCAGTGTTATGCTAGTGACTGCCATTTTTGACAGTGAAAAACAATGAAATAAGAGATTTAACTTTAAAGCTTGGAAACAATTTTGATTTTTTCCAAACAACTCAAAATCCAAATGTTGAGTTTCTTTACAAAAGAATGCTTTTGTAGTGCCAGAAAGGGAAAGATATTTGAAGAGAGTGGAAACAAAAACTGCAATGATTAATTTCACTATTTATTTTACATATATATTTTTAGACAGGCATTACACAATGAAGACCAACGTATTGCATAAAGTAAGTGACTACAGTTCCCACGTGAGCAGAAGAGACTGGAATACTTTTCCAGGTTTCACAGCAAAGCTATCACCGGGAAGAGGAATGGATCACATGGAGCTGGGAAGCAGAAAACAGCTTTGACAGCCGAGACCTCGAGTGCCTGGGTGAAGCAGAGGGGCAGCCCCCTGGCTCCCTGCTTCCATGGGGAAGGCACCCCTGTGGGTGCAAGATTCCGGCCAGCCGACGTAGGACCACTGTGCTGAGAAGGGCAGTAAGGCAGCCAGTTAATGTGTGATGTGACAGCTCTGAAAATGTAAAACTCTTTGTGTGTGTATATCTGCCCTTCTCTTTTATAGAAGGATTTTTCAATGACCTTTCAAAAATTGTTAGTAAGCCAGAGGAATTTCAGTCGACTGATTGGTACTCTTGACAAGCAAGTCTCCTGTGTAGCTGTTTACATGTGTTCTTCGGGACATATATTAAAGGTGTTAGGTTTAGACAGCAATATATTTTTTTTTAATGCACCTATCCTTCAGCCATCTCACTAGATTATTCCACTGGCAGCAGCCGGTCCCTCTCACACTCCCATGTGGTTTCTAGAGGCAGACATTTAGCAAGGAAATATCTTTCGATTTTATCCTCCTATGAGCTTTAGGTCATGAGTTGTTTGAGTTTTCAGCTGATGTGATTCGGGTAACCATTTTCCCTTTTTTCTAACTAATCAGTACTTTTTAATTTAGAGGTCTGCTCTGGATTTATGTGGTGCTGTGTCCAGGAGGAGACACTGCGACCCACACATGCCCACACCAATGCAGAACCTCACTCAGGGTCTGGAGCTTTTGCTTCCTTTTCATGAGTCTTTCCGTTTTCATCCAGTTGCCCATTTAAATCAGGTGCTGAGGCTACAAACCCGAAGCACCAGAAGATCCCTTAGCAAAGAACAGCTAATGCAGTGCACGCAATGCGTTTTATAGGACGGGATTTTGTGGTCATTTTTCATTCATTTTCAGCAATGCAAATATCACAACCATGCTTTTACAACAACAATTCTGATTTTTAAAAAAGAATGAAAAACGGAGTGCATGTGTTTTTATGTGCATGAAAACTACAGTCTTAATTTCATGGAAGTCAGAATAGCTATCCTAAAGATTGAGGTTTTGGACAAATGGGATTAAAAGAAACTTTCCAAAGTACTTAAGATAATTTTAATTTAAATATTCCAAGAAAAAAAACCCCACAAAACAACCAAACCAGTTTCTGCAAACAGCCTGTTAATATGGAAGTCCTAGTGCCTGCCAGACTCCAACAGCTTCTTTTCTCCCCTTTTCAAAGTAAAGATAAAACACCATTTGCTCATTTGAGTCATTTATGTCAGTGCCTGGAGAAGGTGAGACGCACTGATTCCAGTGAAATCGTATGTGTCGAGTCAAATTACTGCTTGCTGCTGCTCAACAACCATAGCATTCATTTCACATCTTATGCATTGTGTGATCAGAAAAGGAAAATATTTTCTCTTCTGTTCCCCCAGTTTATACTGCCAGTGCATCACTGTATCACTCAGAGTATGACACAGACTCTGCTCTAGCAAAGGTAATGAAGTGAGATCATCCACATCATAATTTTCATGAGTTTAAATCTGTATGCCTTAGTAATAAGTCAAGCATGCCAGCTATTTGCCAGCAACATTATTTAAACATTATTTAACATGTTACAAGGGTCTTGACAACAGGGTAGTCAAAATATAAATGAACATCTTGAACTGAGATACTTCCTAGGGATGGGCAATTAAAAGCCAGCAATCATTACAAAAGGAATAGCATAGGGGGTGGTGGCAGAATTTTCTCCCTGCTGCTGTAAATTGGTGTGTTTCAGCCTCTGACTGCATTGATCACCCACAGGGGTGCAAGGAGAATTTTTCATGGTTATCTTGCAAGTCCTGACTGTCACCATGGGTCTCAATTAACATAGAGCACTGGAAACAGTTTATTTGCACAGGCATCCCTTCTGATAAGCTATCTCTATCTTTTTCATCTTTGTTGCGTCACATTGAGGCAACACATTGAAAAGTCTAAACAAAATTTCTTGCTGTAGAAATATCTCATGACAATGACCTACCTGGGAAAATGTATTCCTGTTTAAATTCCTGAGCAAAGGAATAATTTGGCCCATTAATACTGACTATTTCTCTATTTTCTACTACTTTTGGGAAGCCTGTGTCTTTAAACCCTGATGAAACATAGCAAAACCCTCACTGATCAATCATGGTCATGCATGATGCCTTTTGAAGAGTTTTCTTGCACTCCCGACCAGCTTCATCTAGGCTTAAATTGGATGCTGCAAGCAAAAAATTACAAATTATATTTAATCAGTCTTCTGAACCACCTAGTACTGTTCAAGAACTTCCTTCACATGCAGTTATTAGAACGCAGTGGGGAGTAAAAATCTCCCCTTCCTACATGACAGCCCACACCATGAGGTTACCGAGTAATTTTCTGGATATGTTCCCTCTGTGCAGAGCCACCTTTCACTTCATCAGAAGCTACTGAGAGCTTCTCTCAGAACAATCTGTGGCCCAAAAAAGCTGATGACTGCTGCTTTCTTTGGTGCAAGAAAAGATCATGGTTTTCCAGAATAAGAGAAAATAATAAAGCTTGTAGGGAAGGTGAACCAAGCAGCTCCTTCCCCATCTTAAATTATTTTTTCTGTCTTAGTTGAGCTTAGCTGAATTGCAGCCTTACAAACAGGTTCTTCACTCCCACCAGCCTTATTTTAAACACTTTTCTCTCTTCTGTTCCCTTGATGTCCCAATGAAGATTGCAATGAAGAAAACAGATAAATTAGTTTAACTAGAAATTGGTTTGTGTCCATCTCCTTTCTGGTTTGTGCTCTTCGCCCCAGTCACTAAGTGCAGGCATCCTTGTTCTGGAAAAACAAATCAAAACAAAATTTTTCACCAATTAAGCTAGATTTTTTTACAGTAAAGTAGAGGGGGAAAAGAAGCTTGCAATTCCATTGATTTCTCCTGACCTTCTGGGCAATTTATGTTTGCACATTCTTGACTTGGAGCTTTCTTACATCTGCAAGAAGTACCTCCAACACATTCCTGCATTGTACTGAAGGACTTCTCATCACTCCCCCAGCCAGGCTCATTTGTTATACAGTGCTGTGTTTGATTGTACTTGCCTTTAAATTTTCAATTTGTGTTCTCCAGTTAAGTTTTTGATTCACTAAAGGGTTAGAACAACTCTCTTCAATAAAGATTTTCTTCTGCCTTCTTTGTAGATAATTAGTGATGACAATAATTCAGGAACATTAATAGAAATCAGATAATGGTGGCTATGATGATTCTAAGTGTTTCTTAAAACAGATACGTTTTAAACTAAAAACACAAAACAAATCTTTATTTATGGCATTAAGCAGTCTTGAACTGTCCCCAAGATGAAATGCACTTTTCATTTTGGATGTATAGTTTCTTCCAAGGCATTAGTGCTTTTGGCTGGCTAACCGCTACATTTCTCCTACCAAATTATTAATTAGACAATCTATCACAGCAAGTAGTCAGATAAATGGTTTGCCCTGCCTTCTTTGCCTTTTTACTGTCTCAAATCATCTTCCCACTCACATAGAAGGATGAGCACCACAACGTATCCTCCTTCACCCTTAACCTGAAAGAATTCGGGGTTTGGTGTTTGGGACCAAAGGATGGGAGGAAGGAAGGAGTTTTGGGGGCAGGCCATCCTGAGCTGTCTCTGTAGCCTTTATATGGAAAGGTAATGCAGGCTACGGTGCTGCTAACTAACCCAAATTTTCTGATGGGAGGAAAGCCCACAGGGAGTCTGGGAGGGAAGCATACCTGATAGTAATTTTTTCTGTATTGTCATGATACTCATTTCTTTAACATTTCCATCTCATTTGACCCCGCTGAACTTGTGGAATAAGCTTTTCAGTAATTAAGGTATTAACAATTTAAAGATAAAAATTGAAACTCCTGTTCTAATTCAGCAGTCAGAAAATCCTCCTCCTTCTAAAATGAAAGGACCTAGTGTCTGGCAATTTGTATTTCATACTTCTTGTTTGAATAGCACAGCTTTGGCCTCCTAGGACTCTGAAGAACTCCTTCCAGTCTCCATTACTAAAAACACTCTTCCACAATCCATTCTGTCTTAAATTCGTCTGTTATTTGTTCAAAATCATGTAAATCATAAACAACTCAAAGGTAAGTTTAAATCTTTGCCAACCACCAGCTACACAATTTGATTGACTTGCATAGAAGAAATAAAGGATTATTCATTTTATTTGATATTCTTACTTCTTTAAGTATTCTCCTTAGAAAAATAATAATTTCCCTGTGGCCTCCAAAAAACTTCAGAAAACAGTATAATTTCATGATTTCTGCAGAAATTCAGCTCTTAATTACTTCTGGGCCAAGTAATGAGTTCACTCCTGCTACACCTCCTCTTTATTAAGAGTGTGTTTTGGAGAGCGGAAAATACAGCCTGTCTTGCTTGAAATACTCTCATCTCACATCAGTTCAAGGGTTTTAACTCTGATCTTAACTTATGAATACTATAAAAAATGCATCTGAATAAGTGAGTTTTCCACGTGCTTTCTCTTCTTACACTGGAACGAGCCCAGAGTAACCCTTTTCCAGCTTTATGTCCTGCTGTGCCCAAAGCTCAGCCCTGAAGAGGTGATCCCCTCCAGCTACCCAACACGTAGACTTCATCTAATGAATCTGGCCCCTCAGTCCTAACGTTAAAACTGATATAACTGTGTGCCTCATCACTGCCTGACTCTTCTCTGTCAAAATGATTTGGACTAGAAAAGACCTACTGATGGAAGCATGTAAGCTAGCCATGTCTCCTTGGCAGGCACCTGGATGCTAACTTCTGCTGTTGAGCAGTACAGCTCTGATTTTTATGTTTCTTTTGCTTTGATCCCCTTCTGGCACACAAGCTGTATCAATCTAGCATTGTCACTTCAAATTTCAGAAGTGAGAAAATGAAGCACTCGCTATGTCTCCAAAAGCTGCAACGTGATGTGATAATGGTGTTTCTAAATAACAGCTGATGATTTTCCCCTGCTGCAGTGAAAGCTGTGGCAATGAACGAAATAATCTCTGTAGCTGACAGTTCAAAACATATCCAGAAATGCTAGTATGGACACAGATAGGTGTTCATTGTGATTAAACATTTCTAGATGGAGAGTTTTCAGTGTAATTTTTCATGAAATAAACAATTAAGGGGAAGGAAGAACCTTGAATGTGTTAGAATAAGTCTTACAGCCTATTCAGGGTTTTGATATTATGCAACAATTCTTGATGACCACAATTTTTTAAAAGAATTTTTTTATTAATATGGTTGTATTGATTGCAGTAAGGTGATACAGGCAGCTTATATTTTACTCGTATACCTTTATCAGTTAACCCTGCACTAGGACCACATTTTTGTGTACTGGTCACATTGAAGAGAAGAGAAACAGCTTCTAAGGGGAGCAAATTTAGGTTTCAAAGCCTTGAAAAGCTTTGTAAAGCTGTCTCTACACTAAAAAGAAGCAGCATTTCAGTCACACTCCAGTTATCAGTGTTTTCTACTGGCTAATGCATGCAATCTGATGTCTGCTTCTGTGCAGAAGATCACTATGCATTTTCTAGAGAAGGAGTAAGTCTAACACAGGACAGTGGGTTCTAGTTCTGGCCGCAGACACAGAAATGTAGGTGTGATGACATATGCTGTACATCTACAGATAAGCATTACTCAAGGCTGCATAGCCTTTGCTGAGCTATTTTAATAGGGAAGTGTTGGCTTTCAAGTGGAAGAGTTATAGTCCATATGATATCTGCTTTCTGGTTTTGGAGAGAGTGTGTGTGCACAGAACAAGAAAATAAAGTATGCTCACGTAATGATTTTTTCAGGTTAATTTGACCCATCCCAACATGAGATTTCTATTTTCAGTTAGGATTCTATTATTTTGACAAAAATGATGCATATGTAGGGCAAAAATAAAAGCTACATTATAATACCTGCCAGACTGAAATGGTAGAAATTGTGGATTCTGAGTTTAAAGCTACCATAACTTTTGTTAAAGTCAGGAATTCCGTTGTTCTGTCTGGCCACGTGACTCAATTCACTAACTTATTGTTAAATTATTTTTGCTATTAAAACAAAAGGAAGTTGCTATATGCATCTGTTGCATTTTAATATGCTTTCAAATCTGTTGGTAACATTCAAATGTTTTCCTTAAATATGCAAGTTTTTTCAAAGTTGTGTTGATTTTAAATTTAAAAAATCTGCACTCGATATTACTTGTTTTAATATTTTCTTGCTACTGCTGGAAGAACTGATTGCTTTCTTCAGTCAAATATTGTCCAGAAAAGCATCTGCAATTATAATTACCTAATATCCTTTCTCCAGAATGAATATTTATAGATTTTTTAAAAATAGTCATATTCCTGTTACACAGTCAGTCTAACTTCATCGACTCATCTGCAACCCTTTCCATTCCTTCATTGTCACGATGGAAGCCTGCTGGACCATGCCTAGCAACAGCATTTTACGTTGTCTCTGTACTATGCGTTTTGGTTCAGGCAGGTGAGTAAACTCCTACTGCCACTGGCAGGTACTGCCTAAAAAGAGTGCTGGAACAGTGTACAGGGACACTAAAAGGTTTGGTTTCTTCCAGTACAAGGCCTTTATAAGCATTTTTATGTTTTGCCCCTTGAAAATGGAGTGGCAGCAGCTATTGGTTGATTTGGAGAGAAATATAACAGGCTGAGAAGCGGCTCGAGATTTTAATTCCTTTTGTTCCCTTCTAATCTTTACCTTCACATGGTACTCCCCGGAGAGCCTGGGTTCAGGTCTTCCTTGCTGAGTCAGTGTTTGTAAGGACAAAGAGCTGAGTTTGACACACAGCTGAAGCAAGCAAGGGACCCCCAGGTGGGATGTGCAGAGCTCAGGGGCTTTTCAGAGCTCAAGGGGAAGGTGGATGTTCATATATACATAGCTGGTGCCACAGATTTCTGGCAACTCATGTCAATCGCAGGCCATATTTAGGTGTTACAATTGCCTCAGTTCTCCATAAGATACTACAGCTCCTGAAATAGGCCATGGCCAATGAATTGTAAACCAAAAGCAGAGAGAAAGCCACCCACCAATCCCATTTGGTTCAGTGTAAACACTTCATAGAGTTCAATTTCTAGAAAGGTTAGAAAAGAAACAAGTAGGTCTCTGACCTAGCAGGCAGATAAAGATTTGAGAGAAGTAAAGACCTACTCACCAAGTGCCAGTTTCCCCTTACCCTGAGCTGCCAGGGTCTGGCATTCTGGGATTGGGATCTGAGATGTCAGAGTTTCACAGTGAACTCTGAAACACGGAGTACAGGAGGGAGCTCTCAAAAAACCCATGTGACCACCTTTTCAATGGTTTTAATCTCTGTGGAAACAGAACTACATTGCTGTACCCCCAAAGTGGTTTTAACTCCTTTCCATCCTGAGCTTTTGAGATCTGCTTTTGTTGTGCTCACTTCTGTGTCCTTGCTTGGTTGATAGAGAAAGGCCTACTGAGAAAAATGAAAGGATGGAGTGAAACAAAAGAAAAAGTCATAAATGTATATACTTTGATTAACAGATGGTTGAGGAGAGTGGGATGGCAAAAGCATGACAGTCTATAAATAGCTGAAGGATGGAGTAAAAAGACAGTGTTGGGCTAACAGAAGACATCTTTTATGAAATATCAAGATTTTATCATCAAAGTATCAATGTTATGTAAATTACATGCTGTACAGGTGTTTAAAAAAAATGGTCTATTGGAAGAGTCTCTCTCTTCCTCCTCTTATCTTCCGTATTTTCAAAATGCCTCAGGAGGAATAAGCCATCCTTTTCTGTGGATGATGTAATCACATGATAAAGCAATATTTGAAAATATTACCGTTAATACACAAAGAAGCTGCTCTTAAATGAAAAATACGTCCAGATAATGAAGGTGATCAGGATCAGAATTACTGTTGCCAAAGTCATGTTC
>VXBO01005148.1:347660-366678 GCA_013400135.1 Rhinoptilus africanus
TTTCCCATTTTAAAAAAAAAATGTCCAAAAAAAAAAAAAAAAAAAAAAAAACAGCCAAAAACACCCAAAAGTAAACCACAAGCAGTACATTTAAGGGTTAAATGTGTTCTTTTTATTCATTGTGTTTGTTTTTGTTGGGGGTATGTCTGATTAAACTCTGAGGCAGATCAGAACAAATTCCTTTTCCACAATAAAAGTTAATAAGGATTTTGATTTACCTATTTTAGGGGAAAATGTCCAAAACAACACCATGGATTTACCAAGGATTATGCAGACCAAACTCTTCAAATGTTAAATTCCATGCGGGATGCTAATCCTAAAAGAAATAGTAATAGCCTGTTTTGTTAAGGGAAGATAATCAAATATGCTGCAGATTTGCCAGAAGCCTCCTCCTTTTTTTTTATTGTTTTGTGTTTTAAATCCTTCTGATGCCATACGAATGACCACCATTTGTTGTAACCTGATGACTTAAAATTTTTCTGAAAGCTCACTCAGGCGAACTCTGTGGATTTAAACACTACTAAAGCTGTTACCTGTATAAATTTGAAGGCAAGAACTAAAGAACAACATAATTTGCACAAATGCAAGTAAAATCCAGATTGAATAAATTCAAAATTGCAATCTGAACTAATTTGCTACTGATTTTAAAAATGTCTGAATTTTATTTACGTCCCACATGAAGAAATTAGTTAAGCATTTTAACTTCTGCTCCTCTGAATACCTGCTGCAATTTGAGCATCTCAATGTCCAGCTTCTAGCTAACATTTGAACCAATTTAGAAGCAAGCATGTCTATACTCAAGGTATATTGACATTCACATAATAGTTCAGATCAAGAAAGTGAATTTCCTGATTGCCTCCATCTACCAAGGTTTGACCTGCCGTATCAGAGCATGTGAACTGGGCTTTTTTTTTGGATGAATCTAAATTGGAAGTCTAAATTGGAAGATGTACCCACTCGTGGGCTTTCATCTCAGACTCTCATAAAATGGAGGCACAGCTTCTGTTGGTGATTAGAGAACTCTTGCAGAGCTGTATATTAAATGCCCTCTCAGCAAAGGGTGGGACACAATCACTACCCCTCCTTGAAGGGATTGCTCAAGAGGGAACATGGATCTGTGAATTAGCATTTAGGGTGCGCTCCTTGGAAGAAGTTCACAGCAGTTCTGTAGGAGTTTTTAAACAATTTCTAGAGAAAAACAGTCTTGGCAGCTGTTCCCAGAACTACTTCTGGTCTGCAAGCAATGCAGCCAAGCCTATCAGCTGCGCTTGCACAGCCATATTCCTTCTCACGCTTTTGGGTTTTAGCCCTGCAAATCTTTCACTGCTTTCCACACGGTGTTTTAGTCCCATCAGGAGGGACTCATAAGACTCACTACAAAGCCTGTGACTTGGACTGACAGCCTGGTGGTGTTTACAGCACAGTCAATAAGCTCCTTGAAGATGTTCTCTGGCTTAGTTTTACCCAGAAGGACACCAGTTTGTGTGCAGCCAGGCTGTTCCATGCTGCAAGCCAAAGCATAGCAAAGGATGATGAGGACATTTGAAGGTGCATTCTTGGCCCAAATGAAGCCATTAACAGAGATGTACGCTGTAGAAATCCTGTTAAAAATGGGATATGTTGCTTGGGCATCCTCAGCAGTATCAAACTTTAGTCCCTAGCATCCTCCACAAATGTTTTGACCATTGTGCTCTGGCATAAAAAAGGATACAATAATCATTCTTCCTCCAGCAGCCCTGTTCTAGGTGGCTGCAGGTTTGGGGGGTTGCTCCCTCCATTGTGATAGCAGCTCTCAGGGCAGGAGTCCCCAGGGAGGCTTGGTGCCTGTTGGCAGCAGTGACTCCATGAATCCCTGAGCCAGAGGGGTTTAATGTCCTTTCTGGATAGCTCTGGATGTTACCTTACTTAGCTGAAGAAAGTTTTTTGGATCAGAGTTTGACATCCCTCCTTGGAGGCCAACTACCTGCTTTGGGGATTGGGTATCTGGAAATTTGGCACTACAACATCCAATACAGAAAGGGGGGAAAAAAAAAAAAAAAAGGAAAAGAAACATTTGGACTGTCTCCTACAAAACAGAATTCCATAGAAGCTAACAGTCTCACAATCAGAATATCTAGATTCCATATTTCAGACTCAGAAATATGCAGGCAGTACATCATTAAAAGAAACATCCTTTTAATGACGTTTTTTGCTGGCTTACTGGGCATCACTGACTCCTGTCTGCTGATGGCAGTGCTTAATTGCCTATTTCTGCCTCTTGTGCCTGCTTTCCATCCCTCATACAAACACAGGAAATCCCTAGCAGTAGCATTTTACAGATAATTTCAAACGCTTATTCTTTTGGCCAAGAGCAGGTGAAACTCCCGTATTCACTTCTCCACAGTTTAGCAGACTGCCATGTTAAAAAATAATAATTTTTAAAAACCCAACCACATGAATTTAAACACCAAAAATTACATTTCTGAAATAAATAGGTACAATACACCCAACTTTGAAAAAATAAATAAAAGGAAAAGAGCTCACCATATGGGACTCTGTCAAGCTCTGTGCCTGTGGGTGTAGGCTAATCATCACAAAACACCTCTTTGTATCTGAATGTTTTTATTTTTAAAACATGTAAAGGCAAAACAGCAACAACAACAATAATAAAAGGAATATGTCAGTATTTTTCACACTTAGTGCTCCCTATGCAGCAGATATATATGAACCCAGAGTAACACAGGCAAGAGTGCATACACCCTCCTTCTGTCCACCCACATGTACAAGGGCAATTATAGCCCAAGTAACAAGATGAGTTTAAAGGATTTTTCTACCAGCTTTTTTGATTTTTATTGCAGAACAACATATAGCCTAAATAATATGGGCCAGGGAAGGTACGTGATAATTTACATATATAGACCATAACCTCTGTTTAAGCTCCAGTGTATCTTTTAGACAGACTACCTTTTGGATAGAAAGCTTTAAAGGATGGAGAATCCCGTATTTTTCTAGGTAAATTGGTACAGTGTTTTTTACTCTTGCTACTAAATTGCATATAATTTCTACTCTGAATTTGTCTAAATTCAATTTCCAGCCATTGGATTTCATTATCCTTATTTTACTAAATTAAAGAAGTCATTATAGGAAGTCTTCTCTCCACAGAGGTACTTCTGAAGGCCATGATCACATCACGTGCTAGACTAATTAACTACCCTGGGTCTCTTAATTCTCTCTAGACCTCAAATCAAGTTTGTAGCTTTTTCCTGAACTTTTCTAATCTTTCAGAATCCTTTTCCAAAGCATGGGTAAAATCAGAGGTGCCCCTGCCCCATAGCAACCTCACCGTGACAACACAGGACTGCAACATCCGTATCTCTTCCTGGCAATCCTAAACTCAAACATACGAGGACTGTGTTCACCTTTGTAGCTTCAACACAGCAATGTGAATTTGTATGCAAATTATTTGGCTCCCAGATGTCTGACTTTTTGTTTAGATATGACAAAGGCATTTCTCTCTGATAAACTTGTATAATGGCTTTGTCCTGAGCAACGTATAACATATTACCAGTTTTTGTGTAATCTACTTTTTCTTCTGATAAGGACACTTATTATATTTTATTATATTTTTTCCAGATCACCTTTGGGGTTACTGAAAAGCACTAATCTAAGGAGCTCAACAGATATATATGCATAAAAGGATTCCACTATTTGAACATAAGGAAGCAATTTTTAAGTCGTACAATTAAGACTTATTTGCTTATTTGCTTTGTGAAACAAAATAACATACAAGACCAAAGTATCTGAAGATGTTTAGAGTTGATTTGGTATGCTGTAATTAAACAAACTTCTAGTTTTAATTGAAAACATAATCTACTCTTCTTAGCAAGCACAAATTCCCTACTCAAACCCATGTGGATTTGCATGAGCTGTACTTCCATCCTTTGGGTTACCTCAAGGAACACTGTCCCATGCAGCATGCATACAGCTCAGCTTGCACACCATGCCAGACTCAAGGTTGAGTCCTGACTAGTCTTCTTTATTGCCAAATTTCTATGATTTTCCTGCAAGTATTTCTTCACCAGTGAGCCTGAAATGTTTAAACACTTAATTCCCTGCCTGTGCCTGGATTTTACTTGAGATGTTTATTTCACTGCCGTATTTTAACTTCCTGTATCTTTAAAATGAAGTATCCCTCAAATGTTATCAGGAAACCTAACTCCCGCACAAAAAGCAAATGTGATGCTAACAATGGACCCACTTTGCATTGGTTTCGACTCACTTTTCCAGTCCTAAAGACATTAAGTGTTTACTCCAAACTGATGGCTTAAGCAGATGAAATGCCATTATTTTAAAATTGGTTTAGTCTGAAAGCTTCCCTGTAAATTTGTTTGATTTCTGCTCAGAAGATCTAGTGCCTAAAAGCAGTCAGTTAAATATCAGACACCTAACAGGAGTGGGGTTTGGGTTCTCCAGTTGGAAGGGCAGCGTGCTAAAAGTGCCAGCAAACCTATCTGGATCTGGGCTGCATCCCAGCTGCTGCATCAGTCTTTCTGCCAGGGTCTCATCGCAGAAGTCGGAGCCGGAAATCAGGGAGACAGAAAGAGCCCAGCCTGATTTCAGTATTCTTATGGGGGCTGTGGAACAGGATATTTGGAAAGATTACTTTCTCCTTGTAAATGAAACATGAATTTTATCTGCGATTCTCAGAGAGAAAATGATAGTGGAATCTGCAATGCCACTTCCAACATCACTTCTTGGAATACAGTTGTGCTTTAAGAGCATTTAAGAGGGTACCTTGACTGCTAATTTGAGGATTCAACATAGTTACTTCAACTTTAAAGACAATGGATTTGAAAAATATATGTGACAGATTTTCTGTAGATTAATTAATATAATCATGAAGATCTAATTATATGAGGAAGACTTCCAGAGAGAGTAAATTCACTTAACAATCTGGAGAAAAGGTAATTTATATCTAAATATAGCTCTGCTAAGGATGACCATGCATGAAACCACAGCTTTTTCATGTTGTGAGAGTTTCCTCCCATTCAGATTTCTTTGAGGTTTTGTTTTTCCTTCACATAATAACAAACTGATAAAAAATATTACAAAAAGGCGTTTTTAACACTGTAAGGATGACAGGTTTCCTCCTTCACTATAGTGCCCTGATTCATTCCTGGTTGAGAAATAAGCACTTTTAATCACACTTAACAGTTTTCCGTGAGAGGAAAGGTACAGTTGCATTATCCAATACAAATAAAAGTTAAATTGGGCCCTGGTTTCAGCTAATTAAGATTGTACACACTGAGGAAGCAGCTGAATGCTCTGTCAGGGCAAATAGATTATTTTCTGATATTCACAGTGCCTAACCAGAGGAACAATATGCTCAGATGTTATTCTGCACACACATATAGCCCGAATTTCAGAAGCATTATTTCTAATAGTAAAATGCTATTGCTTCTCAATTCCTGACAAATCAGGGGGTGAGATGCAAGGTCTTTCATGCAAAACGTTTTCCCTTTTTTTTTTTTTTTTTTTTTTAAAAAAACCATTAAATATTTCTTCTCAGGTAGGCCAGAAAAACTTTTGACATCATTTGAAAATTTCCAAGGATAGGGACACAGTCTCCTGTTCTAAGCCTTATTAGAAACATATGTCACCATTTCCTTCAACCTTAATGAAAGTACTGTAGTTAAATCCAGAGTAATCATTTTATGAGACAGAACTACATCTCTCCAGCATACTTGCATAATAACTGAAGCAAATTTTCATCAAGGTCAGGGCAGCAGCAGCAGGGTTGTAGAACATCCCAAACCATAGCAGATAGGCTGGTACACCTATTTGTCACGTGTTTCTCTAACTGACTAGCTCAATTACTCCTATTGAAGATGTGTAAAACAGAGAAAAAACACTTGAGCTTTAGAAACTAGTTATTCTTACAGTTGTTACTCTAAGTACTGTTTGACTAATAACATATCAATATGATATGATAAATATGAATTTAGTCCTGCAACAGTTACCAGGAAAGCACTTCTTATTTACCCAGCTGTGAAAATAAATGCAGATACTCCCTTGATAATTGTTACAAATACACGGTTATGTTAATGACATCTCTTGAGGATGAGCTACAAAAACTAATTTTACTTGGGAATATTTCCAGCAACATGTATAATCGCAGATTTCAGAAAACATTTTCTTTGAACAAAGCACACCACTTCTCTGATGCTATTGTCAGTCTTGTGCACAATTTGCTTCTAACAGTCTCTTTAGAAAGCTGATAGGTCTAATCAAAGCTTGCATAATTTCTGTTTATCGTTTAGGAAAGTTAGCAAGTCTCCACCAAAGGAAAACTTCTCTGGTAAATAGTACACCTCAGCTCAATACTGAAAGATGTGGGCTCATTCTCTGACGGAATTACTAACAATATTAGTGCTAACTAGAAAGCTATTTGTATCAATAAATGAATAGTAAAGGTCTTCAGATTTATATTTATAAAAATTTCATCTGCTTTTATAGCAATAGCAGCAGTAATATTACTGAAGTAATTGATTTAATAATTAGTAATTATTATTCCTAATGCAGACAGTAACTACTGAAGCATTTTGCACTTTGGAGAAATGAGGCAACAAAAAATACGAATGTATCGCTGATGATTTTCTTTTTCTGGTAGGATTCATGTTTTGTTAAATCAAAGTAAGTTTGACTATGGGAAGTTTTGAGATTTGCAAAATTCTTAAAGAAATATAAATATTCATGAATATGAAATATGCAGGAATCAGATATAATCATCTATCTCCCTAGCAAAAAACATTGGTTAAAAATAAACAGCCTTGTCTAAATGGCTCCATCCTACTGCCCTTCAGGTGGTGCAGGTCTGGAGGCAATCCTGCATGGGGACAGCCACAGACCTGTCTGTACTCTCCTACCAAAATGTAGCCGGGCACTCAAGTTTGTGCAGTGGCAGTGCTTTGTTTTTCTCATTGTTTCCCTTTGTACAGAATGGTAGAGTTCCTCTTCTTGCTTATTGTTACAAAAATTAGTCCTTAGAAAGGCTTTTCTTACATTCAACTGACTTTAGCTTTATAGAGAAAAAAGTGCCTTTCTCCATTAAATGCAAAACCTGCACCCTGCTTTTCCCATGTCTGCTATTGCTCTCACTATCACAACTTCTGATATTATACGGTATTCACACAGTCTACAGTTTGACTAGATTTTCTGCTTGAATCTTATCATGCATAAGGAGATAACCTAGTCCACTAGCGTATGCGAATATAGATTATTTTATTATTTGTGCTTTCTTTAATTGTATCAAAATGCTCTTAAGACTAATACGCAGGTGGATATTTACTGGATTTAGTTCCAGCATCTTGAACAAACACATGTTTTCAAAGCACTTGGGTGGGTGAAGGAGCATAACCAAACAAATGTTATGTGTGCAGTAGTGGGTGAGAGACAGTTTCATGTGAGCTCACTTTTTTTTTTTAAAACAAATTTAATTTGAAATGGTATCTATATTGAGATTTTATTGCTGACCTTATTGTTGAGGCATTATAGAAAACAAGACTGAACAGATTTAGGAAGCAAGGTAAAGGACTATCCAGCTTCTTGTGGTGCGGGGGGCAGGCTTCAAGCATTTTCTTTCCCATACAATCTTTAAACTACAGCAGAACTTTACAGATCTCCAAGATATAACTAAAACCATTTCTTCTAAATCAAAATGTATCTAATTTTAACAAAAGCAAGAATGCAGAAGACATTTTTTTCTCATTATACAGAAAAAAAGATGTTTTTGTGGTTAGGATGGAATAGCGAAATTCACAAAACCCAGAACATATCCTCCTTGGCAGTGTGTTACACTTATGCTAATGTAAATGCTACCCACAAAACCATCCCACTTGAAAGTTACTGTGCTATCAGGGATGAAATAACTGCATGATAAACTAAAAATTATCCCTATAATCATGCCCATTGTGAATTCCAGTGACTTCTAACGAAATCACGCGATATATCTGTTCCTGGAAGTGCAAAATTAGCATAATACCTGTTGCTCCACCTGACAGGTGGATTTGAGACACACATACAGATACCTGGAAAGAAGACGCTTCAAAACCACAAATTCAGATAAGCTATCCCAAGCCATAAACGCTGCCTAGGTGATGTGTGTTCCTGTTCCTGACTCATCAGACCACACAGACTCCACTCACCATACCTTTGACAATGGACTTGTACCATCACCTTAGCTGCAACTTTTTCTGGGATTTTGGTTTTTACTCCTGTTTCTCATTACTGTTTTGTTTTGGGTTTGGTTTTTTTTTCACAAGAAAGGCCATTTTAAAACCTGGTTTTTCAACAGATTCTGAAAATATAATTAGAAAAGGAATGAAAGTTGAAGTATTTTATGTTATTTCTGTGTTCCACAAACACATACAAAAGGTAGGGAAAACACTGTCTTTCTGACGGTGTCAGTTTAAAATACGATCTTCAAACACAGTGTAACTGGAGATTATACACTAACAAAATTCTAGAACTACTGTTCTTTTAAAAAAATACTACTTCTGAGATACTTCAGGATGGTTTAAATAAAATGCCCTTATAAATACTGTCCTTAGTACATATGGTACGTCAAAGACTCATAACCAGGATAGGTTTAACAAAAACTCTCTGCTAGCTCAAGAGAGAAACAGACTAGCCAAGTGAGACTTGAACCACTAAATATGTAAAAAATAGATGTTCATCATGGGACATGTAGCTCATACTCAAAACATACATAGGACTCAAGCCTTCCCATACAATGTCCTAGATCACTGCATTTGCTTATAAGGAATTGATAGGTGCCAGCTGGTCAGCCCTGGGCTCATAAATTCCCTTTCAATTACCGCACTTAATTTTTCTGAATACTGGGCTTAATCATCAAGGAACTGATTCCAGGTCTAAGCCAGACAAATTACTTCCTAATTTTGTGTCTTTGCTGCCTGGCTTGAACTTTAGCTTTTGCAATGATGGCTTTTGTACTGTGGTTAGCAATACAGACTAAGTAGCATAAACTGTCATGGTTTTTTGTTTCCTATTCTTTTTTTCCCCAGATAAAAAAAATTAACAGTACTGAAGAAGTAAGAAGCTGGATTCTCAATTTAGCACTGTCTTACTCAACAATTTTCAGAAGCAACAGCTGAATAGGAAGGATACAAACTAGTCACTGATTGGACCTAATATATCTAATATTTATCTTCTCTCATGATCAAATAGTCAGACTGGGTGGTGCAGCTGATCCTGGACAGTGGTCCAGTTTTCCCCATGCCACCCCTGTGTGCACCCATATTTCAGAGAATTCTGTTAAGAATGGAACAGTTTCCCTATACACCCTATTAAGTGCAGCGTTGGTGAAATACAGTTGCAGCACTGGTATACTGTAACTTCATATATGATCTGCATGTAATGTATACAATATACAACGTACATGTATACATACGTGCTTGTGAGCATGTGTGTGTGTGTGTGTGTGCACCTTTGTAGGGAAAAACTGTATGTAGCTGTAATGCACTCCCCAACACAATTTATACAACAAACCTTATCTTTCCAGCTGTGTCTACCTGTACAACAGACACTCTGTCTGAGCAAAGACACTCTCTGAGCATGAATTAAGTTACCCTCAGTATGAAAAGCAATTTATTGATCCAGTCCCTGATAGATTTCCTTTTCACTCAATTTTTACCCACTGTTAGCAAACCATAGAGCTTTAAAGGGAAAATTCAATAACTGCTGTTCCTATTGGGCACTGTGTAACTGGAAGACCTGGAGCTTTAAAAGCATCTGAACTTATCAGAGGACTCCTCTTCTGCACCAGGGAAAAAACAAAATAAAACAAAAAACAAACAAACACAAGCAAAGAAGAAACAGAGAGAAAGCTTATTTGGGGAGATCAGGAGAGGTAGATATAAATCCTCACCTTTTCTGAGCCAAATCAGGGAGACAAATTTAAGTATCTCATCCCAATTCTTCACCATCAGGCTGTAAACCATTTGATTCCCACCCTTCAAAATAAAAAGGACCTGCTTCAACTTCTGGAAAAAACACAAAAAAAGCTCTGAAATTTCAGAAATATTTCCGGCTGCAATTCTTTAAGATTTATAACTACTATTGGCATTTTTCTTTGGAAGAAGTATTCTTCAAAAGAAGAAAGTATTCTTCAAATGAACAATGCCTTTATTTACTATGAAAACCTGTTTATGAAGCTTTCCTTACACCAGGAAGATTCCTGCTTTTCTGTTTGCTTTTAAACCGAAGCTAATACTCTTCTGAAAGCTTTTGTGTCATCCTAGTGAGGCGTATGAGCCAGGGTTTGGGAGGAGAGTCTCACTTTTTCTGTAAACAACTTCCTTTTTCCTCCTATCCCCTCCGTGTCCCGGTGTGATTTCTTTCAGCATTGCTTAGATTTTTTTCCTGCTATTTCTTGATTTTTACTCTAATGTGGGCAAGTCAGATGACTGGTTAGAACTCCTAATCTTTGCCTAGTATGTGTGGCAGGTTAGACGTGGGCCCTGGTTTTGCCATTGGGTCTGAGCGCACGCATGCCCCTCTGCGGGGACCTGCTTTGGCACGGTGCCGTCGGTGTTGAGCCGTTTGCGCTGCCTGTTGTATTACTCGTGAGTAACCATTTGGCCTCCCTCCGTGTAGCTTTGTTTGCCTTCATGACAGAAAACCAAACAATAACAACTTTATTTTCCCTCTTCTTTATTGCTTTATTTTATTATTCCTGCCTCAGTAATATCGGGTGAGTGATATCAGCAGTTGTCTTCCCACAAACGCCAAAACACTAATTGCTTGCTGCCACAGGGCAGTTCATTGTTGAAATTCCCAGGACTCATCGCTCTCACACCAAATATGAGGACTTCTGTTAAGACTAATACAACTCATTAATAAAAAAGACCAGTCATTAATGATAAATGGCTGCGAGTCTACATTATGCACTGTATAAGCATACAGAGAGATATGGAGGGTGTTTTGACCTCAAAAACTCAGATGCACTCAATATTTGCAATTAATTACGTTCTTCCACAGTAGCAGTAATACAAGGAAGTTTATTTTGTCATGCTCGGATTTCATAAAATAACATCTTCAAGTATAGCTTCCCTATTCTCAGTAAAACAAGCAAGCTTTTGTGTGTTCCAGTACTAGCACAGAATGCAGATCCTGAAGAGATCCTTAAATGTATTGAGAGGAATAAATGATTGTAAGATTTTAATATGATTTAATAGAGGATACAGCAAAAGATATAAGGCAGCATTTCCCATAATTTCTTCAGCAAAGTCATAGTCGCCAGAGGAGACACTTACTATGAAAATTATACCATGGCCTTTGGCGAATGGTGAAGATAAATTACGTGAGTTAACAAAAAACTAGGAACAGAGTATGTTTGATGGATACAGAACAGGAGTTGAAGTTACAGAATGACACAGACGGAAGGACAGAAGGAAAGATTTCAGTGTACCTGGAAATCAAAAGCTCATATGTGAAGGCACAGACTGATATGTAGGAATAATAATCCCAGTTCTGCCCTTGACTTGCAACATGACCTTGAGTTAGTCTCTTGACTTTTCTGTTGGGTTTGGCATAAGGGTGTACTGCTTTTCTTGCAGAAAATACCCATAAAAAGGATTCTTTCTATCTTATTTTTTTTATTGGAAACACTTTCAAAAGGCAAAAACCACTGAACCACCGAACATTTGAAGCAAAAAAAAGTACTAATAGCTTAAAAAAAAAAAGCTAAAAACTCCAAATGGAATTCTTTATTTGCATTTCCCATCAAGAATTTTCAAGGAATATTTTCAAAGAATGAAAGCACTTTCAGCAAAAATGTTTATCAAGAAACACATTTTTCCCATCAAATTTAAGTTTTAGTAGAAAAACACAGAGCAAGCTTGGCCAACCAACATCAGGACATGCCTATTACATCCATATATCATGAAACAAGAGCTTTGAGTGCCCAGATGAATGTGGCTTTCAGCTGACCATGAGGGCTGAATGACACAAAACCAGCAGTTTTGGAGTACGTGGCATGGTCCCTGCTCTCTGAAATGTCTTTCTTATTCCCTCATTTCCTGATGAAGCCAACGAAACGTTACTGACTTCTTCGTTTCATCACACATTTGTTTCCCCTTCAAAGCTGTCCTTGGTTCTTTTACTTTCCAGCTTCCTGGAAGTTCAGATGGCAACGAGTTAGTTTCATTTTATCAATGCAGGACTGTTTCTCGGTGCTAGTTGTCCACACATCCCTCCTGAGAATACCTGTAGTTTTCAAGCAGCTGGTTTGGCTTTGACTGAGCCAAAATTGCGGTTGCCTTAGTATCTTTCCAGCTTCATTGAGGCTGCACTCAGTTCCTGAGAAAAAGAAGACAGATAGGGAGCGTTACCAGCTTTCACTGCTTTTACACCCTTG
Organism: Rhinoptilus africanus; assembly: GCA_013400135.1. Lineage (NCBI taxonomy): Eukaryota > Metazoa > Chordata > Aves > Charadriiformes > Glareolidae > Rhinoptilus > Rhinoptilus africanus. The sequence goes on from VXBO01005148.1 coordinate 360,076, forward strand.
GTACATAAATAAAACATGGACAGTAATTTATAACACCTCTAAAGTCATTCTGCTTGTTGTCTCATTGTGCTCGCTATTGCTTCTACTGGATCCAGCCTACATAAACTTATTTCATGGCCACAGCTACAGAGTTACGCCTTTCTCATGCAGAGCAAATCCTAGACAATAGAGAGTTTGATTCCTGCCTGTCTTGTGTAGTCTTGTACAGGGAAGTGAATATGAATTGCTGCTATTCTGATCTAGTATTTGGCACTTACTTTGGGAAGATATGATCAGAAGAAAGCTGTGAAGAAAGATTAAATCATTGGAGAAAATAATAAATTTTTAATATCTCTATGTAAACTATGCAAATTAACTAATCTAGAGCAACTATATTTATTAGAAATAGCACAGGTTTGTGCTGATAGCTTTTTTATTTGTCATCAAATGTTACCTTTGATTACTGGATAATAAACTTCTAAAGCAATTACTGAAAGGGGCACAAGCCCAATCAAGCATCTTTTACCCCACCAATTATCTCTGCTAATTGAAATAGTATGTCTCTTTCCCAAGTTGCTACTTTAAAAACCCTGCTATCACAAATAGATCAAGAGCTCCATATTCTGTGATATACAAACAAAACAAATTATGCATTCTTTCAAAAAGTGTTTATTATAAAGATTACTAGCTTTTCAGTTAAGCTTTTTCTGAACAATCTTGACTGTTTCAGAATATTACTTGGCCACTTCTATGCACAATAGGTTAAGGCTTGGCATAGTTTAGATCAAATTCCATATCATTTTTGTTGTAGTTATGATCATGCATAGTATTTAAGTCATTATTTAGATAATAGAAAAAATAGACTTTTTAGGCAAAGGCATTATTTAAAAGAGAAAAGAAAGACATACATGCCATTGGATACTCAAGTTATTTGAACACAGAAGGATTTTTCAGCATGAGGAACCTAGCCCCAAGATGAATGATACTGAGTTTTCAGAAGCAGCCCTTCATAATGCTTCTTAATTTGTTAGCAAAACTGAACACTTAATTTCAACACTGGATGCCTGCCTTATGAGTTGTATACTGATATCCATAAAAGAGTTTAGTATCTATTTACAGGTAGCCATGTAATGGCTGTCCAAGAATCTTAAATGCTGCCATGACTTCTCTGAGCTTGCTTGTTGGCTTGCTAAACAACAGCTGTGCTCCAGCATCGCCTCCCTGGCCCATGTCCAGCACCGACAGAACTGAGCAACAACATGTGAATTCCCAGCCACTCCTGCACTTGTAACAATTTCTTGGTATATACAGATACGAAAAATTATAGTATTTTTCAAGGCCAGACTCAAGGGGGCTTGGAGGTTGTTTGGATTGGTTTGGTTTGGGTTTTTCTATATCATAGAATCATAGAATCATAGGGTTGGAAGGGACCTTAGTAGATCATCTAGTCCAACCCCCCTGCCAGAGCAGGGCCACCTTAGAGCAGGTTACACAGGAACGCGTCCAGGCGGGTTTTGAATGTCTCCAGAGACGGAGACTCCACCACCTCCCTGGGCAGCTTGTTCCAGTGTTCTGCCACTCTCAAGGTAAAGAAGTTCCTCCTCATGTTTAGGTGGAAATCATCTATATCATCTGTCTGTCCATCCATCCATCCATTTTGATATACTATAAAGTTGAGAAATTGAAGGCAAGCACTACTGATGACCTTTCTGAGCTTTTATTTCTGTTCTGAGTGCAGAGCTTAACCTAAGATTCAGTCTATCACTACGGATATGTCTCTTCCATTTCAGTAAGAGACTGCAAATTTTTTTTCTGAAAAAAAGTAAAGAACTGCTTTATGATATTTAATCTTTGTCCTATACTAGACACTCTGTGACCCATTTAGAAATGGTTAACACATGTAATATAGCTTCTACTGGGTCCTGGGATACAAGTCAGGAGTAAAAACCAAGAACATATTCCCAAAAAAGCCAGAGAAATCTCTGCTTTTATAATGTGACGGGTAGTGCTGAATATCAGCTGGGTACATGACTTAAAATTATTATATGACTTGAAGAACAGCATAACAAGGAAACACATGATATAGGCAATTTACAAAATTTATGAGTATGCAAATCATAGGTGAGAAAGAAACTACATGTAAAAAACATTTTGTGTTTGGTGTTCTCCTGTCACTTATTTTCCCAGTACAACAACTAAAATGAAGTTGAATGTATGCTGGCTATAATGGTTTCTAACATTTGCTAATCTTTTACTTATTTTATTTTCCCACCGAGGGATATTTTATACTATTTTTATATAATCTTACACCATTTAACAGATATAGGCTGACTACATGAATGGACATTAAATATTAGGATAGCAGCAAAAGTGTAACAGGAACAAATGCCTAAGTGCAGCCTGCTTTGAACATCTGCTCAGGAAGCTCTGCATTAAGGCAGTTGATATAAAAAAGCTGCCCTTCCTAGGCTCATCCTTTTGTAGCTGCTTCCTTTATGTTTTCTATGGTATTTGCACCTTGATCTCTAGCAGGCTTACAGGTTCTCAGAAGTACTTTCATAGACCTATGGGACTGCACAGTGTGCAATGTACAGCACTAATATATTGCTCTCAAATCATATTGATTTGGTGTATTTGTATGGTGTAACTTGTACTGACAGAAGTTCTTTGGATATGCTACAAAGTCAGAGGTTTTCCAGTCATTTTTCACTCAAGTGAATACACAATATTCTTGCTGTGCCAAAAGATAATAGACTGTATTACACTAAATGCCAATGTTTGCATTTACAGTTAAGGCCGTAGCATTGCAGTGGCACAACTAAAGGCTACAAGGTACAGAGTTATTGAAAGAATATTGCTACAGACAGTAAAATTTCATTACTCCTGCTCCTACCTTGGGATCCAGGATTTGCTTTCCTTAAGGCTTCTTCAAATGCTGGAAGGGTGCATGTTTTCTTTTTCATAAAAATTCTGAACACAATACAGAAGGAAGTTAATCAGAGCAGTTAATCCAATAACTCCATGTTTTGTCTTTTTCTATTAGCGTTCCATATCTAGCTACTAATATGTAAATTTGGAGTAGTTCATTTCCTACTCTTTAACAGACCGTGATCTCTATGAACATATGCATGCTTATCAGTATAAATATGTACATTTTAGGCCTTGGCTTCACACAACAATGAAACCAAATATTTACAAAATATGCACAATAGAATCCTCCATTTGTTAGTGTGATTCATGTTTAATACTAGTGTGTAATAAATTCATGTCAGTGTCGGCATAACCATTTGCTTGCACTTCTAAAAAGCTCAGGATTAAAAAAAAAAAAAAAAAGGAAAGTACACCTCTCATAGGTGTACTACCTTGCTCATAAATTATCTCTAGAAAAAGTTGTGCACCCAACTTTGAGAAGAGGTCACCATGAGCAAAAGTGAAATGTGTGGGAAGCTGGAAGTTAGGATCAGTCACAATCAAATCATAGTATGTAGAGCAAACTACAAAAAAAGTTGAGAGAAAATTCTGGCTTTATTTTTTTTTGTTTTTAATATAAACTGTGCCGCACCCTCTATTGGAATCTTACTCTGCATTAGTGCAAAGTGCTTTTTACATTTGTGAGTTTCTCAATCAATTATCCTAACTGATTAAAATAGCTGCTGGAATGCCCCATGAGAATATATTATTTTATGGGCATGACTTTTGCATATGGATATGAATATAAACATAGAAAAAGTATGAAAAATCCACTACTGACTCTGAAGCACATAATTAGCTCCATACTGAAAGTTGTTTTAAAAAAAAAACAACTTGATTTGTGAACCTTTTGACTGAGTAATTCCGATAAAATTAATTATAATGCAAATTCAGAAGAGTGGAACTTCAGCTCTTATAGGTTGTTCATGTTGCCTTTTTATTCAGAATCCTCAAAATAGATCACAAATATTAATTTATTACAACCTAGGATCTCGTTTAAAAAATCGGTCTTCCTGCCCCTGCCTCTTTCCATCTTACATTTCAGGAGACCACTATTTCTCCTGGCCAGCCCCAGCCCAGGATCGAGCGTTTTCCAGGGGTCCTTGGAAACAACTTCAGCTATACAGATCAACTTTTCCTTATGGATAATTCCACTTGAATGTAAGGATCTCAGGGAAGCTGTCAAATCCTTCCCCTGCACTGCTGAACTGCAGGAAGTTTGCTGCAAAGACGGCACCCAACTATATCTCAGGGGACTTCTATGAGAATTTGTTAAGACTCCTGATGATGAAGGCTAACCATTATTTTCCGTTTTTTTCAGATATCAACAGGACTGTACTTATTGCTCTCCAATCTGCAGCATGACGTGCTCTATTGAAGTGATATGGCACAGAAATACACATATTCCTCTACTGAGTGAATTGGAAAATCATGTGGTTTTAATCAGCATTAAAAGGACAATGCAGCAGCTGGTACTACAAAGCATATGAAAAGACGTTCCTTGCTTTAGCTTTACACTTGGAGAACCAAACAGTTAAGTGCCTGCTTTTCTACAGTGAGTGATGAATGTGAATTATGTGGATTGGAGAAGGCGTGGGGTTTTAAACACAGGCTCTTCCCTTTTCACTTTGGTGCCGCCGGGTGGCTGCTAATTTACTCTTGCTCTATTGCCTGTTTCTGGATCATTACTGAAACTGTGTTAGTCATAGACTCCCTGAGATGTTTTACAACATTTCATGAATAACAGACAGCTGGTGTACAGCAAGAGCACACCATACAGGCTCCAGTCCTCCTTATACTTGCTTGTACGCTCCTGGGCAGCAGGGGACAAAACACAGAAGCTTGCAAGATATCTCTGGTGGGAAAGAAGGAGGCATCCCCAGAGTGGGATTTCTGCCTCCCTGTTGTTCTGTAAATTGCTCTGCTCCCAAAGAAAGAGAACAGGAATTGCAGGTGACCAGGTAGCAGGTTTCCCTCCCCTGAGTCTCTCCTTTAGCTTCTGTTATGGAGAAGCTAAGAAGCTTTGCCAAATGTGCTCAGTTAATATTTCTAGAAGTTGTATGAATTTGCCTCACATGTTCCATGCCACTCATTTTATGAGGGCACAAACTTCCACTCAGGCTTCAGCTCCCCAGGAATCAGTGATAGTCTCACTCAGATGACATGAGTCACACTGTCATATTTATATAGTTTCATGTACTATGTTCTGAGTGCTTATGTGAAGGCTTTCCACGTTTGGTAACTAATTTGATGTTATTACAGAACACTTTGCTGAAGTGCTGAAAACCCCGTGAACATTGCAGGCACTTAACCACAGGCTGGCTATGCGTATACTTACTTTGGTACACCTTCCAAACTGATTCCTCTAAAGCCTTTTCTCCTCCTCCCAATTTCTGTGCAAGTCACTACACTTTCAAAACACTACTATAGGTTTTTTCATTGTTTCTAACAAAAATAATGGTAAGTGAATTATTTAATATAAGAAGGAGTAGTAAACACATACTCTTCGAAAAGTTTCCAGGTCAATGACTAAAAAATATTACCTGCATCATAAAGGTGGAGTTGCTCTGGAGTTGTATGAATTGGCACAGCGCTGATTTGTCTCTGTTGCAATGTGAAGAAGTACCTTTCCCAGATCAATTGATACTCTGATGAAGAATTTCCTCAGTGTGTTCTCTATACGAGAACTGGACTCAATCAATTTTCATTAGTGAGACAGCTATTTTTGCAAAAAAAAAAAAAAAAANCCAGAATTTTTGAAAAAAAAAAAAAAAAAAGACAAAACAAAAATTTTAACCCCTTGTAGCAGGACCAACATTTCTTTTTTTTTTTTTCAAACCTGTCAAAAATGAAATTCATGATAACTTAAGCAGAATGAGTAACTCAGGAATGGAGATACTAAGGATAGGCGGATGGGTAACTGTTTCTATTCACAGTTAGACTATTAAAAAATTAACTTGTGTTCCCTCAAAACTGCTGAACTTCATTCTTCCAAGGTGTTTTCCAAACCAGCATCAAATAAACCATCACACGTGCCAGCTTTTCTCACTATATGACATACACACGACCGCAGGTGGCTGCCCACATAGATCCCCAGCAGCGCTTGCAAACTCACCTATAGAGAGAAGGTGGGGTGAGCTTGGCCAGATGCCGGACACCCACCCGGCTGCTCTCTCGATCCCCCTCCTCAACAGGAAAAGAGGAGAAAATAAAAGCTTGCAGGTCAGGACAGGGAGAGAACTCACCAATTACCCTCACCGGCAAAACAGACTTGACTTGGTGAAAGCGAATTAATTTATTGCCAATTAATAAGTGTTCGATGGTGAGAAATAAAGACAAAACCTAAACCCTCCTCCCCCCANGGACACCCACCCGGCTGCTCTCTCGATCCCCCTCCTCAACAGGAAAAGAGGAGAAAATAAAAGCTTGCAGGTCAGGACAGGGAGAGAACTCACCAATTACCCTCACCGGCAAAACAGACTTGACTTGGCGAAATTTATTGCCAATTAATAACAGTCGATGGTGAGAAATAAAGACAAAACCTAAAGGATCTTCCCCCCACCCCTCACCATTTGTTTCCCAGGTTTAACTTCACTCCTCTGTTTCTAGCTCCCCCACCTTCCCCCCCAGCCCCCGGCGGCGCAGGGGGCCGGG
>VXBO01005149.1:1885-29559 GCA_013400135.1 Rhinoptilus africanus
AAAATAAAAAATAATAATAAAAAAATCATAGATACCCTCAGCAGAAGGGATTGCTTATTTGCATTTTCTAAGATAAAAGCATGCTCTTCTAACCCAAACTGCTACTGCATTTGCTGTGATCAGCAACTGGTTGACTGAAATAAAAGGTTTCTTAAGTATTTTTTCCAAGCACAGGGGGTTTTTTGCCTTCTAGTACCCATCAAATATTTGTTTCTGTACATATCTTGGTATTTTCTAGTACTTGTTTCATGGTACTTGTACATATCATGGTATTTTCTTATTTTGAATACTTAGATACTGAGATATTGAAGAGAATACATGATTACTTAACAAAGTATGAATTTTAAATGTTCAGTGTATTCAATTTGGTTTCCCAGATTCCGGCTGCCATGTTAAAATTATGTATTATCCTCTTGGCAACTTTCTAGTTGCTGTCTTTCATGACAATGCAAAATCTAGCATCTGTTTCCCTTTCAGTCTGTTTGTTTTGTGGTATTTTTTTCTTGTGTCTCTTCCATAATAATTCATTAGACATGTAAGTATCTCTGATCTCTGAACAGCAAACTAAGAATCTGCCAGTAGAAAGTTCCAAAAGCACTGAAAACTAGTTAAGTAACAGTAGCAGTCAGTCATAAAAGCTAGTAAACAGAAGAGCAAGGTAATATGCCTTTAAAAATTAAACTATGCATTTCACTATCGAGGTCTTTGATGACATCTATGACATTAAATACCTTATTTAAACATCATTGGTGCTTTTATGTTTATGAAGGAGTTAAAAAATTAAATTACTTTAAAAAATAAAGTCACCTACAACTGTTGTCTACATTTATCTTTGCTTTTGAATAAGACCACTCACTTTTAAAGTAGCCCAGAACATATTCACCCTATGCTTCTACTCATTCCATGATATTGAATCATCCCTATTCCACACACAAAGTTATTGAGGTCGTTCAGTCTGAAGTATATCTCATGCTTTCGATTTCTATATCAAATTCCACAACCTAATGCTTGAGATTCAGCTCTAATCATTTTAGCATCTTTTACTCTCTCAGTGTCCATTATAAACTAGGATGAATGCCACAAGAGAAAGGAGGTATTTTTTTCACTCTTCTTTTGGTTTTTCCATGCCATTTACTAAAATTACATTAATCTTCCCAAATAAATAAATAGAAAACGTGTCCTATTGAAAATATGAAAAATGCACAGGAAATTTACTGTAAAAAGATTGCCTGGATATTCATTCCACAACACAAGATAATAGGATAAATGAGGCTGGAAGGAACCTCAGGAGGTGTCTATTCCAGCCTCTTGCTCAAAGCAGGGTCAGGTCTGAGGTCAGAACAGGTAGCTCCAGGCTATATATAGTTAAGTTTTGAAAATCTACAAGGATGGAGATAGCCCAGCCTCTCTGGGGAGTCAGATCCAATCCTTGATTGTCTGTGAGACATGCTATGTCAGATTCAAATTATTCTATGTGATAATAGCCTCTTTCTCCTGATAGAGTTAACATAGCTAAGTGATCATAAGTACCACAGGAGAGAGGACCTTGCGATTCTAAGATACTTATTCTGAGAAAACGCTCTTTTGCCAGTAAAGCAACAGGTCCAAAGAACAAGAAACCAGGCTTCAAAATGTTTTTAAAAGCCTTAATCTCTGTAGACAGACAGTTCTTTCTCACAGTCTTTAATTTAAATAGAATTGTAGAAGCATAGAATGGTTTGGGTTGAAGAGACCTTTCAAGGTCATCTAGTCCAACCCCTGTGCAATGAGCAGGGATATCTTCAACTAGATCAGGTCGCTCACAGCCCTGTCCAACCTGACATTGAATGTTTCCAGGGATGAGACATCTACCACCTCTCTGGGCAACATATTCCAGTGTTTCACCACCCTCATTGTAAAAAAATATTGTCCTTCTATCTAGTCTGAATCTATCACCTTTTAGGTGTAAACCATTATCCCTTGTCCTTTTGCAACAGATCCTGATAAAAAGTCGTCCCCATCTTTCCTGTGGGCCCCCTTTAAGTATTGAAAGGATGCAATAAGGTCTCCCCAGAGACCCTAGTTGAGGCAAGGGTGGAAAAAAAACAAAGCACAAAGGACAATACTGAGTAAACTTAGAGGTTGACAAATTTGAGAAACTCAATGTCTAACACGTCAACCTTCCAAAACTGATGGTAAAAGATAATTTTCACTATAGAACTCCTAGAACAAATTAATGAATTGTATTCCTTACCATCACTCCAGTAAAAATGAACGGATTCCCACATAAAACAGCCATAAGCTTTTGTTAGTACATATTACCATTTATTTGTCTTACAGATCTTACAAGAGTATTTCTACACTCACACAAAGATACCCTACTTTCTTAGTTTCCAAGATATGGTGGGTTTTCTGAGTTATTTTTATTTCTTGTTTAGATAGGGGAATGATATAATGAATGATAAAATTAAGTTTTACACCAAAAAAAAGAAAACAATATTTTAAAATGAGAACACCATAACATTTCTGAGAGTAAAAGAACTACAATTTACTTTGTACATACAACATTTAGATTTCTGAAGATTTCTGAGTCCCATATCTAATCTGATGGATCACATCAACATTTCCATGATTACACATTTCTGACTGCTCTTTTAACTGTCAGTGCAAAACTAGTTTCCCTTTAACTCTTCAACGCCATGACCGTTTCTCAAATTCAAATTCTATGCACCCACTTATGCATCCATACCTTTCTGACCTTTCAGCAGAACAGACCATGTCCAAAGAGCACGTTCCAAAAACACCAAAGGCTAAAAAGTCAAGGAACAATAGGACCTAATCCAAGAGAGGATCAAGTATGCTTCACAAGAATTCTGATAAAATGGATTGATGGCACTCGTGATGGCAATCAAGTCACTGCTCACACTTATTAATGAATTTTGGAGGGAGAAATAATGACTAACACTTTGCATTTCTGTCTTTTTGCAGATATGTTCCACTTTTCCAGCATTAAATTAGAAAGTAAAATAGTCCAGAATAATTAAAATTGCAGTAGGCTCCTTAATCCTTCCTACTTCAAACTTTTTTCCATTGACCCAGTATGTATTTTCCTATAATACTCAAATAATCAAGCACCATGCTCTTTTTGCTAGTGTTCTGCTAGACCTTATTAGAAAAATAACTATTTTAATTTAAAGAAAGTTTATTAATTCTTTCATAATAACAGAAAGAATTCTATGAAATTTAAAAGTGACAAATGAAAACTGATAAGATGAAGTTTAATTACCTTGTTGAACTAGTTCTTTTATTAACCCAAGAGCTTGCAAGGATTCAGAAAGGGATTGGACATGTAACTACTAAGTAAATTTGGAGTTCAGCAGTATATCACTGAAAGTATTGCTAGCGTTTTAGGAGGGATATGAAAATCTCTCTATTCAAGAAATCAATCAATGTCTTGACAGTGAGCTAAACTGAGGCGTGTGTTTCATGTGTGCAGGTGTCAAGCTTTTTGTAGTGGAGGAGAGTCTGTGAGGAGAGGCCAGGGGCTGCCCCATGTTGGACACAGCTGGTCCCAGCCAGCTCCACAACAGACCCACTGCAGGACACAGCTGAGCCCAACCCAAGCTGGTGGCACCTCTGTGAAAGCATATTTAAGAATGAGTAAAATGTTGCACAAGCAGTGAGGAGTGAGAAAAAGTGTGAAAAATAGACCTGTGAACACCAAGGTCAGAGAAGGAGCTCCAGACAATGTAGCAGAGATTCCCTTGCAGGCATGGAGGACTATGCTATGCACATATCCACACTGTAGCTTGTGGAGGACCCGACGCAAGAGCAGATGGATATTCCCTGAAGTAAGTGCAGCCCATGGAGAGGACCCACACTGAAGCATCCCATGGGGGATCCAGCCTGGAGTAGAGAAACATTAGTAGGAAGGAGCAGCAGAGAGGGACTGTTATGGACCAACCACAACCCCAAATTCCGCATCTCTATATGCTGTCTAGGAAGGGGGGAAATAGAGGAGATAGTGGAGTGAAGAAAAGGGTGGTGGAAGATGTTTTAGTTTTTGTCTTTGTTTCTCACCATCCAACTCTCTTTTTAATTGGCAATTAATTAAATCAATTTTCTCCAAGCTGAGTCTGTTTTGGTAACTGGTAATTGATCTCCCCATCTTTATCTTGACCCGGAATGTTTTTGTCTTATTTTCTCTTGCTGTCCCGTCGTTGAAGGGATGTGATGGAGTGGTTGTGTGGGCATCTGGCAGCCAGCCAAGGACAACCCACCACAGCCTCTAATGTTCTTTCTTACACACCAGTTCAGAACAAACATTTTTGAAATGTCACACACCCCTACTGAGTAACAGACAATTAAGTCTGAATCTAATTAGTATTTAAGTTTTTGGGTGTGCATGTGCACATGCACATGTACATGTTGAGAAGTTATTAAAGGTGGTGAATTGCAGGTAAGAGTATTGTAAGCTTCATCTGCAGCATCCTGGTAAAATTCAACTGATGTTTGATCTTCCAATTTTCCTTCCAAGGAAGCAGTGACTTACTTACCCATTGAACCAAGAAGAAAATAAGGAATGCAAAGGCTTCTTTAAAAGAATTCCAATTCAAATATGAATAGGAGTAACTCCTACACTTTTTATATGTCTGTTCAATCAGTTTAAAATAAGTAAATAGAATTTGTCTTAATAGCCTATAAAACAAAGCAAACAAGATTGAGGAGAAGTGGCTGACTGGGCTGAAGTTTTACTCTCACTGAAAATTTTAATAAAAATACCTTGTACTTTATTCAACAATTCATTAAGAAATCGACATATGATTTATGAACTAATTTATTTTTGTCAAATGACAATTTTTCCCTGTCAAAATGCAAAACTGCTCATGCAATCTATTATTTTAAAATAATGATCATAGGTCAAGGCTGAACATTTTTAATTGAACAGCTGCTTTGAACTAAACAATAAATTACTCATCAGGTCCTGGCACAATCATTATATTCTTTACAAAGCATGTTTCTAAAAACTGCCACCATCCATTATCAGTATGAAACTTTTATTATACAACTCTCCGCTTTCTTTTAGCAGCAGAAATTAAACAGACTTTATAAATAATTTTCTTTTCTATAACAGTAAATTTATTTTAATACTTAAAAAAACAGCAAGAAGGACTTCAAATGGTAAGTAAGAAGAACCAGATATCTACCATACAAATAGTTTTAAAAAACCTCTAGGGTGAGGATTTGCCTGCTTCTTGGGTAGAAAAACTGATCAGAACAAAACATATCATACAATTACTTTTAGAGTACTCAAAAATGATGAAGCAAGCAGTACATATTTTTAGCCTCTAGCAACTAGAACATTAGGACAACAGAGTTTATTTTCATTTTCTTAAAGCTGAGTAGAGATGTACAGTACATTTTAGTGTATCTTGGAACTTTCTAATTGCCAAAGGAGGGGAGCTTGCTCCTTCAAATTTTCCCACAGTTCTGACACTGACTTCACACTGCTTCTAGTGATTTGCACACTCTTCTGTGAACTGGCTTATTTAGCCACTGTGATAAAGAACTAATCCATTAAAAATAAACTCAGTTAGCAAAGGGAGGCATATCCACAAGGGGGTATGCCTGATGAGTGCTAGAGCCAATGTAAGTGAAGTGAAGGATCACACAGCCAAAGTCAGAGGAATATGGGAGCCAGATTTTCTTCTATAAGCGACAACAAGCTTTTAGAAGAGCTCAACTATCTTTTGCAACTTTGCTTTAGTGTCTGAAAATAGCACAATATGGAAAGGAGAGATGCCATATTTTGCTTATCAGTAGTGGAGGTGCCAGGAACTTCCAGAACAGTTTCAACTTATACTAAATATTCTGTGGAGATTTGGAATTCATCCATAAGCAAAAAACTTGTGATATTATCACCACACATGTTATTTCTGATCTGGTACAGACATAAAGTTGTAGTAGCAGGGCATGTGAAGGAGGAAAAGCTATCTGTATATATTTCAGAATCTATGCTTTTAATATGAAAAACTCACTGTCTTAGGATATAAAGTCATCACTGAGTAACAGCAACAAATAGAACAAATCCTATCAGTGTGGCCAGCAGGTGGAGGGAGGTCATCCTCCCCCTCTACTCTGCCTTGGTGAGGCCCCACCTGGAGTCCTGTGTCCAGTTCTGGGCTCCCCAGCTCAAGAAGGACAGGGAACTGCTGGAGAGGGTACAGCAAAGGGCTACCAAGATGATTAGGGGACCGGAACACCTCTCTTATGAAGGAAGACTGAGGGAATTGGGTCTCTNAGACAGCAACAGAGGAAAGTCCAGAAGATGTTAGAGGAAGGTGTCCCTCCTCCAACATTGAGTATTGCTATCTTCTACAGAATGGTCTGGAAAACAACACCTATCTAAAGCAGACTAGGTAGAATGTAAAAGTATAGAGCTCTTCGGTTTTAGATTTCACATTTTTTCCCATATTCATAGAAATATAGAATCATAAAATGGTTAGAATTGGAAGAGACTTTAAAGATAATCTAGTTCCAATCTTCCTGCCATGGGCAGGGACACCACCCACTAGACCAGGTTCGTCAAAACCCCATCCAACCTGGCTTTGAACAATTCCAGGGATGGGGCACTCACAGCTTCCCTATATAGATAAGCATTCCAAAAGTCATCAATGCAGAGACAAAACACAGCTTACCAGTGACAACAATAAATGCACAACTAGAATATTCTTCTCTTTTTTCTATATGTCTCGACAATGTAGTTTACTGCATGTCATTCTGCTATGCATGAAAGTATACAATGCACTAGTGTTAAAAAAAAAAGATAATGTTTTCCTAATATTTTCAAATATTAAGGAAGAACTAGAACCATTATTGCAGCAGGGACCAAATAATTACATTTACAGTTTTAAGAACACGTTACTGTGTGAGTGTCTGTACTGTTTCACTGATTTCAAAAAGTGGTATTGTTTTTCCTTAAAAAGTAACACTTTTTACTAAAATTACCAAAAGATGTCCAATATCACAAGGTCTTTTTGATTATGTGTTGAGAATCCACTACTTTAGCAAACAGATAAATTCATTTTCATGCTTGGAATACCACAATCATTTCAGGAAAGAAATTTTCAAAGATTCTATTACTTTTGCTGAAAACGGGTAAGAAAATGCAGCCACTGTTTTAATTTGTATTTAGGATTGGGTAATAGCTATGCATGTATAAAACACATCTCTAAATAATTACAGGTCTGCCAGGTCGGCATCTAGCATTTAACTTTTAATAAATGTGGGTAGGTTTAAATAAAAATAAATGTATAATACCAATATGAGTCTACTTAGCTAATTTATTTTGCAATCATCAAGTAACAGGTTTGGCTGTGTTATCTTATTTCTATATTTGAGAAATTTGACTGATACTAAAAAAAACCAATTCTTAATAAATAAAATCAGATGGTGTAACTAAGACTTTTAAGGGAAAAAATCATTACTGTGAAGAGCATATCTCACAAAAAAGAGGATGAGTGAACTACCCACATTTCATACCAACATGAGCAGTTACGGTTGTTACTTTTTATTACTCTAACTGATAAAGACAGTCAAAGAAAAAGCTGGTGCAGGAACTTCCAAACATTTTCATTATCCCTGCATTGTTTGGATATATGTTTTATAAAATGCTAAATATAACTTTTTCAAACCACAAGACACATAATGCAAAGCGTGAAATCAACACAAAATTATTCTCAGGACACGATCCATTTTATAGGGTATACAGGGAATACATTTTTTTAGAACGTTGAAGGTTGGTCCTGCTCTGTATCTTTCTTGGAATTTTACCTTTGAATTCAATACTAGCAATAAGTGACCACTTGTCTAAATACTAATCTGAAAAAAGCACCTTGTTTAAGCAAACATATTTTTATGAAAAAAACCTAAACCAAAATAACAACACATAAAAAGCACAACAATAAATAAATTTTTGTGTTGAGGGTTATAATTACTTTGAAAAACCAGCATGTCCTCTATTTTTGAAATGGCTTCTTTATGGGTTAGTATCAGTTAAAAAACATTCTTACAGTTGCACCACATCAATCAGTGTTAAGAACCATTGCCATATAAATCTGTATCACATTAGCATAATAATGGAACCTGGCATTACAGCATATTGATCCATAACTAATGTGCTTCTAAACAACAAAAAAACCAATGTCTAATAAAACTCCAAGAAAAAAAAAAAAGAACACATTTAATTTCCCCAGACAACAACTAAGAAAACCTTAGTGACAGAAAGATTAAATATACTTCACCTAAAACACAGGGATACAGAAGTTTTTAAATCCTCCACATAAAACCAATAATATCAAATGTAACTTCAAGGTTCAACGTACTCAAAGCTGAAATCCTATCAGGATCTTGCTTATTACAGGTGCAAATACAATAATACAAACAGAAACTTGTTTAGATTTTTTAGTTGAAAGGTTTTGTAATTTTAGTTAAGGACACTGTGAGATCTTAGAAAAAGTGTTCTTCAAATGTGGTAGTTTTACAGATAGAAAGTATGAGTAGGAAATGGTAAAATAAAAAAAAATTAGGGCATAATTAATTAGAGTGGGTTTATAAAGGTAGGACAGAGACTGATAAAACAATTTTACTAAGGAATGTGGAGCGGAACAGGATGAAATAGAATGCAATGCAATGTAATGAGAGATAAATTCTATACAATAGTTTGATAGTTAAAGGAATATTGTGAAAAGAGGAAGATACAAATACATTCAGAGCTTATTTTTCACGGGAAAGCCTGGTCAAATCCATTGTTTTCCATTTTTACTTGAAAAAAGAAAGATTCCTCCACTTTAATTCTTTGCCATATCTGTAACCATAATTACAGAATTTATAATACACACCCTGAGAATGAGACGTGAACCTAGTATTTATGTGTGGAAATATAGTACCTTTTTATAATACGTTTACAGTATTACATTTGGAAAGAGTTCTTACTTTAAATTGTTTACAGAGTGAATAGTATTATTTTTCGTACCTCTGAGTTCTGTATTTTGACCAACCAAGAGGTTTACTTAATTTTTATAATTTTTTTTTTGCTTGGCATGGAGGACTTTGTGATGATTTTACATTTTAAATATCCCTTCAATTCTATATTTAAATACAATTTCACTTCCTGTAATCACTTGAAATCACAGAGGAAATAAAAATAATTAATAGGAACATTACAGCCATGATTCATTTGGGTTTGATCTGCTATAACATGTTTACAATGGCACTGGGACTAGGCAAAAATATTTTTGCAATTATTAATAATCATATGGCTATGAGAGGTAATTACCTTGATTAGCATGTCACTGTGACTTTTTCATCCAGGTTATATTTATAGAGCTGCATTATCAAGCACCATACTACATACTTCTGAAGTAGGCTAAGAAATAGCCTTAGTAAGCTAAGAAATTATTTCGTTTCAAAATTAAAAAAAAAAAAAATACTTAGACTTCCAGATTTTGCCATGGGAGAAAACTTAGAATCATAGAATCATAGAATCNACTCTTCTTGATGCACCCCAGGATGCCATTGGCCTTCTTGGCCACAAGGGCACATTGCTGGCTCATGGTCATCCTGTTGTCCACCAGGACTCCCAGGTCCCTTTCCTCAGAGCTGCTCTCCAGCAGGTCAGCTCCCAACCTGTATTGGTGCAGGGGGTTATTCCTCCCCAGGTGCAGCACCCTACACTTGCCCTTATTGAATTTCATGAGGTTCCTCTCCGCCCAGCTCTCCAGCCTGTCCAGGTCTCTCTGGATGGCGGCACAGCCTTCCGGGGTGTCAGCCACCCCTCCCAGCTTTGTGTCGTCAGCAAACTTGCTGAGGGTGCACTCTATCCCCTCATCCAGGTCATTGATGAAAACTTGTGTCAGTGGTTACGATTTGAGATTTGTCTCCTTTAATATTTACTCTTGCCTTCAAACTGTACAAAACTTTATGCAATTTATCAACAGCTACTTTCCAAATGACAACTGAAATACTACAGTGTATGAACATTTGCAGTACTGAAATAACCGAGAAGTAGAGGTGTTTTTACCCATGACTTTGCCACTTCTGTGTATGTAGAGTTTCATTTGGTAGTATGCATGGATCTGCTATATTCTTTATAGCATTTACCTCTTTTCATCCTTGTCATATCTTACTCATTGCTTACTGAAGTTTCTCATTTTTTTAAGAAATTGGTGTAATAAAGCATATAGCAAAGATGCTATCTATATATTTACATGCTATCTCTTTGCAACATTCTTCATTTTCATACTTAGTGTTTATTAGTTAGATTATCACACTGGGTCCGTTTCATTTCACTTTTTCCAATACCCAATATTTTACCCCAACATACGACCTCCATTCTTTGCAAATAGATGCTTCTTATTCTATAGAGGTGTTCTCATCAACAACTTTAACCACCTTGTAAAAGAGTATTAGAGAAAGATCCATCTGCAGGCTTTAGCAATAGAAGTCTTTATTGGTTCCTTGCAGGCCATCGATAAGAATGAACTGCATTTGTCCAAGAAGATCTTCCTTTTGTATAGTATTAGAAAAGACCTGAAGGAGATGAGGATTCTCTGCTTGCAAGTCTCAGTTAAAACTTAGTCTATGTACATAGTTTTAGTACGGCAGGTATAGAGAAAGTGATTTTAAAATGTAAGCAAGAAAAGCAAACATATTTTATTGTAAAGGAACTTCTAATATTGTTTAAAACTGAATAAAATATACTTTTCTCACTATGCACGGTTCATTTCATATTATAAGGAAGCAGTATTTGCCAAAATAACTTCAGTCCTTCATATAGATATTATCAAGCTATGTTTCCGATACACCTTGAAAAGTAGATGTGTAGCATATGTGTTTTACAATGCAAAAATGATAGCATATTGAAGTCATGTTATTTGTAAATCCTACTGAAAAAGACATTTTTGCATAACTATCTGTGTTGTTACACTTAAGTCCTGAAGACCTGCACTGATGACAGAAGAACTGACAGGAGATTTGGAGATAATTCTTTCGATGCTACCAGCGCTTAGAAAGAACCTCTGGGTTTTGGTGGATTATTTTTGTTTGTTTCAGGTTTTTTGTTTGGTTGGGTTTTTTTGTTTTGTAGGAAAAGACACTCTTGTGTGTCAGCTGATTCACAACTTTGTAGAATACTGTTGACGTTAACTTGTACTTAGGTAAAATAAAATCTAACATATTAACATAAAAAATTTGGATGATAAAACATTTACTACAAACTTTACAACATAATGTAAACTACAGGAGCTACTTTTCAGTAATAAGCTGTCACATTCACAATTTAAGACAAATATTAGAGAGGCAGAGAGAAAAGTTCTCCAGTTCTAGTAAGTATATGTGTAAATGCACACACATGTATGTATATATTTTCACAAACACTCATGTGTTTCTTTTGGCTTTCTGCAGACATACCAGTTAAAATAGAATGGTCATGCCTTTCTTCAAAAACAATAGAAATAGCTTATTCATGCAGGAACTTACATTCAGAGTTTAGTTTAGTAATAGTATATGGTTGCTCTAGATACATTCTTATTCAATTATCAATTTTATGAGGTATGTTTATCGATATTGTCAACTGCAACAATACAAGGTGAATTTAACAACCAGTTTAAGTTACCTTTCTGCCATGTAAGCAAGTCTAACAGTTAGACACCCTTTCAATAGAACAAGTCTTTACCATAGACTATAACTTTCTGGGACAAGATTATTATTGTGAACTATCATTCTTCCCCCTTTTATAGCTGAAGCATAGGTGAAAGACTAATGGCCACAGACAGTCTGTGCTAGCATGCTGTGGTATAATGTCATATATGCGTGTTGTATATAAGTGGTCTCCACAACAAAAATCAACTTCACTTCCTAGACTGTTTCAAATCCCATAAAGCAATTTATCTATGCAATGAATAATACATAAGTAATGTTTAGCAGAGCTGGTTCTCAGAGATGACCACAGTCACCTCCTATAAACTGGTATATGCATTGTTCATCCGTATAATGCTAGTTACCAGCTTTTCCAAAGAAGATAATAATTCTCAGAGACTGTAAAAGAGGTTTTTTCTTGCATTACATGAGAAGTCAAGTAAACAAGGTGGTCCAATATCCATCTGCTACTTCAAAGTAGCCAAACTGGCTATCCCAGTTACTTAAGAGAAAGATATCCCAAGGAAGGCTGATAATGGAAAAGGCTCTTCTTAAGGTCAGTTAGCAGAAAGTTACCTCCACCTTCCAATAATTACCAAAAATTTTTGGTTGGTTGGTTGGTTTTGGTTTGGCTTCATGTTGGTTTTGGTTTTAAATCCTTACCATTTAACTTTGGACTTCCTTGCTAGCTAGATGAAAATCTAACCATTTTTTCCTAACCTGCTAAAATCCTGTCTTCTTTGCAATAATGTGAGCATAAGTTCAAGAGAGCAGTTTCACCTTGTCTGGACAAGCACTTTCTTTAATCAGTTTTAATTTTCTACCTTTCACTCCTAATGGGTATCTAGAAATTTAATATTACATCAAAATATTCCCAAGACTATAGCACAATTGATGTGAGCTACTATTTTTTCAGTTTTGTTTTTTTTAATCCCAATGCCAAGCTTTGTATTACTTCAGTATATTTTTTTCATAAAGCAAACTTCAGATTGAAAAAATCTCCATTTAAATGTCTTGCATGTTGAAAACCCATCTCTCAGAGCTGAATATCTGTTTACAATTGCATTCTGCAACATTTTTTTTTAAATTATCTTTGTTTCTCTTATCTACAAGCTTTGCTGTATTTATGTTGTGTGTCCCTATCCATGTTCAGTCCATTTGCAACATTCTATGTATCTTCTGTTTACACTTTAGCAGCATTTATTTTTTTGTTCATGCAGTGAAAATTTTCTTGTTTAGATTCATTTATTTCTGTTATTTGTCCCATCATTTTCCACTTTGTTGGTTTTCTCGGTGTGCTTTCTCTCTTTTTTTTTTTTTTTTTTTTTTAATTGCCATTGTTCCCTCCTTCAGTCTGCATTGGTCTTTGTTCTTCCTTCCTTCTATTTCCTTATCTCTTCATTGGTCTTTGACTAACACTTACACCTTTTTATTTTCTCTTTTTTTGTAAGGGGAGGGTCTCATCCCATTTGCTTTTGTTCACTGGTCCCTAAATTCTCAAGTGAAATTCCTTCCTTTCTTGTCTTTCCATGCAAATAGTGGAGCAAGCTAGAGAACTGTGGATCAGCTGAAAGAGAAATCAATGACTTTGTGATCAGCAGTTTGAAGGTGTTTCCAAAGTGCTGAATCTTTAATTTGATCCTAATTTGAACCTGCTCTGGTTGTCAATTTGGACAGAAAGTGAAAAGTGACAAAAGAAGAAATGTACATGTACTTAGGGCATAATAAACAGCGTGAGTGGAAAAAAACTCAGAGCTACAGTTGCTTCTGATGATAATGGAAAATGTTTAAGGTTCAGTAAATGGTCCATTGTCTCCCTATCAACAATTCTTGACCTACATCGATATCCAAAAAGCCTTAAACAGGAGAGTGAAAAAGGAAGCTTTGTACTTTTTCAGTTGTTAAATTTAGCTAAGAATGAAGGACTGAATTACTGCAAATACTCCACTCTGACATGTCTTAAAGTTTTAATAACCAAATAGTCAAAGAGATTTTGTGTCTCTTGGATTTATCTAGAACCTCACAGATTTGTCATTTTTTTCTTTATTTTATTATTAATAGAGGTAACTAGAGGATAACCCTAATTACAGGATTTGAAATGGCAATAATAGAAGCCTCAGAAAGGGGTTTTATATTGTTTAAGTAAACAAGGAATTGTTCATATGAGAAAGAAGTTAGAAAGAACAAAAGGGTACACATGCATGAAGTTACAAAATGGAGTTACATGCAACAAAACTTGCATTCAGAAAGGAGAATCAAGACACCATCGTGGCATTTTGCCCAGACAAAAATAGGCACTAGCTCTGGGCACCCTGTACTACATCTTGTAGTACTATAGATCACCTAAAGACAAAGGAAGTGGGAAAGGAAAGAAAAGCTAAAACAAGGCTTGAAGTCGGGAAATCCTGACACAGCAGACATGGAAGAAGAAGGAGGCAAAAAGCAAGGAAGAAATGTGGGGGTTTTTTTGTCTTCTGGTTTTAATGAGAATTAATATGAGAATCATTGGAGCACCTTCTAACAATAATTGCATAATAAAATCCTGAAAAAAATAAGGTAACATGTTTGGCCGGGAGATATTAAAGGATGTTACATAGATATAAACCTTCACAAAGATTTAAGGTCAAACTTCTAAGGACTAGAAGAAGGTAAGAGTCTTGAGTCAGAAGAAAAGATTACTGTAGCTACCAGGGTGGCATTAGGTGACGCGTAACAGGCTGGAGGTTGCACTGATGTTAGCAGCATATCCTAATTGCTGCCTGTTTGACACAGGCTTCTATCTTTTAAAAGGAGAAACACATACCCAACAGAGTTAGAAATCGAAATGGAAAAACAAGCAGAGCTATTAAATGAGGGCACTAGAATTTTCTGCTATCGCTAACATTAATTCTTTTGCTAGCCTTCCTTCTTCATAAAATTTCTGTAAGATATTTTTGACAATTTAGCACATGTAAGATGTAAATTATAAATCTTCCACTTTAAAAAATAGAAAGTTTAATAGGCAAAATCTAGTATTCCAGAAATATATTTTTGCCTTTTAAAATTTTTAATTTTTAATATTTTAATAAGTGCTATTTATTTTTAATTAAGAAAATTCCTAAAGTATCCTTGACTTTACTTGGGGTTTTTTTGTTGTTTCTTTTGTTTTGCTTTAATTTATCCTATGCCCTGAATATTTTTTAAAAAAAAAACCATTAGAGGTAGAAAAAAGGATGGGTGTTTCTAGCATTTCAACACTGTAAAATCAAATAATGTAAATTATTCAGAGAAATTATATTTTAAATTTTTAACTGGTTCTGAGTTAAAAACCAATGTTTGATTATGTTATCAGTAATACCTGTCACACTTATGATGCAGAGACAGGTATTTGACAATGCTATCAGGCCAGGAGCAGGCACTGATGGAATGACAGCAGGGTACTCAACTCATCCATGTGGGTGTTCCATTACCAGCCAGGTAAAGCACTCATCCTGCTCTTAATGTGGTCCTCTAGAAGAATGAAGCAGGTCCAACTCCTATGGCATGGTCAGAGCAGCCGGTTTGGCTTTTTGTCCTGGCATATCTTTTAGTTTTCCATGCCCTTTTCAGTTAGCATAACCTCAGCCCAGAGCCAAGTAAGCAGCCAACTCACCTGCCTACAACTCTAACAATATTTATTATGAATTAATATTAAGGATTCATTGCAATTTTACATGATTGTATTCCAATTTTTTTCTCTGATTTTAATTAGTTGGACCAAATAAATTAATTTTAACTTTATGGTAAGTACCACACATTCTAAATGGAGTAATCTCTGTTATTCCATACGCTATGTAATTAAAACAGTATTTTAGTTTTATTTAAGTTTAACTTTGAGCTTATTCCTCTGTTATGTGATGACAAATTTTTTTTTAGTAGTTTGCAATACGATTATCAAAGTATGAGCCTGTTTATTTAGTACAAAATTCAAATATTTGTAAATACTAGGATGAAGAAAGCACACCCAATTAGATTTAACACGAGGAGCATCCTGAAATTTTAAAGCACTTCTTACTAATCTTCTGAAAATTTTTTTTCTCTCCAGATGGTTGGGAAGTAAATTTTAAAACTGTAGGCTTACTCAGGGAGTCAGCTGTTTTAGGAGAAAGCAATTCATCGACAGTGAAAAGGCAGTGGATGTCCCAAGTAATTTCAGTGAATTTCTCCTATGCAGCTCAGAAGAACTGATCAGGTAACCGTGCATTTGATTTTTGTTTGCCTCAGCAAGGAATGTAGATGAAAGGATGATTCATCTTGCTTGAAAACAAGAGACTAGAAAAGATAAGTATTAGTGCACCTTTTAAACACTGAGAATATTAAAGCTCCTTCCATTCAAATTTATAAAGAGGAAATTAACCATGAGTAGGCAGAGAAAAGTTTTTAATTCATCCTATTAAATATTTGGTTACAGTGACCATTTCAACATTTTAAAATGTATCTTCAGCTATGTGCTCGTCTTGCAGGCTCTCAAACACAAGCAAAATCTTTACTAAGTGTTCAAAAATTTTAGTTTGTACCAGTTTGTCACACCTCCACGTCTCATGATTTTTAGATAAACATATCCATACTTCTTTTGACTTATGCAAACAAATGAATAGTTGTCACAAAATGATTATACCTTTTTGCTAACAGTGGATCTTTTTAAACTTGCATATCATGTCTGTCCTTTTGAAGACCACATACAGTGAAATTTTCGGATGTTTTTTACCAGAACTTCCTGGTAGACTTGCCATTTTCAAAATAATTTTATTTTTAACTTTAGAAAATACATAATTTTAGCTACTACAAAATTGCTTTCTGAACTTAAACATATGAAAGATTCTTTTAGTCAACACAAAAGAATTATACTGGATTGAATTATTCAGTTCATCACAGTACAGTTACAGCTGGTATGTATTTTTCTCTCTATTTAAAATAGATCTGATTTTTTTTCATTAAATTCAATGCAATGTTAATTTTGTGATTAATATTTAAATTTCAAATCCATTAACTGGTTAGGTATGGACAATTTTGGAAAATGTATTCCCTTGTAATTGTGAATAGAGCTTCGGTATGTTATTACCGGTTATTATGTGATTATTTACAACTATTTCTAATATCACACTGCAAGTTGGGGTAATTAATTAGAGAAGAAAACTGTATTTTAGAAAACTATTGAGTATGACATCTCTTTTAAAAATACTGTTCAATTCTACGCATCTTACTCCTTAAAAAGTAAAAAAGGACAAACATACTTTTTGGTATTTACTGATAGCATTTTACGCATTATACTTAGAAATTTCATTTTAAAAAAGAAGAAAGCAAAATATTATTCAAGTTGTAAAGTAAAATACTTGCAAGGAAATATCAGAATTGAGGTTACCATTCTCTCATCCTCCTTCATATGCACCATATCACTGCCACTAATAGTGCCTTTTAAAATTAATTGTGGTTTTCATATCTCTATTCAAGGACTGATGTGAATCACAGAATCACAGAATGTTGGGGTTGGAAGGGACCTCTGGAGATCATCTAGTCCAACCCCCTGCCAGAGCAGGGCCACCTTAGAGCAGGTGGCACAGGAACCCATCCAAGTGGGTTTGGAATGTCTCCAGAGATGGAGACCCCACCACCTCCCTGGGCAGCCTGTGCCAGGGCTCTGCCACCCTCAAGTTAAAGAAGTTCCTTCTCATGTTTAGGTGGAACTTCCTGTACTCAAGTTTATGCCCATTACCTCTTGTTCTGTCACTGGGCACCACTGAAAAGAGCCTGGCCCCATCCTCCTGACACCCACCCTTCAAGTATTTATAAGTGCTGATTAGGTCCTCCCTCAGCCATCTTTTTTCTAGACTAGAGAGACCCAATTCCCTCAGTCTTCCTTCATAAGAGAGGTGTTCCAGTCCCCTAATCATCTTGGTAGCCCTTTGCTGNCAGTACTGACCCCTTGGGAATACCACTCGTTACTGACCTCCAAGTAGACTCCACGCCCCTAATCACAACCCTCTGAGCTCTATCTTTCAACCAGTTTTCTATCCACCTCACTGTCCATTCATCTAAACCACCCTTCCTAAACTTCCCTATGAGGATGCTGTGGGAGACTGTGTCAAACGCCTTGCTGAAGTCAAGGTAGACCACATGAAGAATGAACACCATGTGAAGAATGAACAATTCTTGTATTTAGTCCCATATTTTATTTTGTACGATATCTAAATCTTGCTTTAAAAGCAAGTATTCAATAATTTTCTCCCAGTCTTTTCTATGCAGTGTCAGGATCCTGAGGAAACCAATAGATCTTCCTGGCACTGATCAGCCTCAGCTAGGACTTCCACCCACCACTGCCCATGGGTTCTGGAACTCCATTTCAGCCCACACTGAGGCATACAGCACTGTCCCTATCCCAGCCTCCTATATGAGCCTCTCAGCCCTACTCTGTGAGAACCTTAGCTGCCCCTGTTTCTTTTAACTCACGGTTGGACTCCCTGGAGGGATCCTGGACCTGGTTCATCGCTTAACATGTAGAATGCTGTAGACGGACCCTGTACCCAGTACCTACTATGGTGAATTACTGACAAGTCATAAAAAAAAAAATATTTGCATAAAATGCAACACGTATCATCAAATGATTACAATTGGCTTTTGCAAAGCAGTTGATTTATGTGAAGTTTTATCAGTTCAAATCATACCTTCTGCTAACCTCATTTAAAAGTGAGATTTCTTGTCTCTAGTGCAAAGAAAGCTCTTGTTTCTCAAGCGGGGCATCCAGAAAATTGAAAACATGTTATTGACATACTTCTTCAAAAACCTTGGCTGAAATGATTCATCTAGTAACAAACAACAATTATGTGAAAGGCAGAAATCTTGAAAAAATGGAGCAGGAGTTCTATCTGGAAATGCAATGCCTTCAGTCAGAATAGCAGTCAGAAGTATTAGCTACTTTGAAAAATAAGGTGTATACAAAGTTGCAATCTAAAAGTAATCATATAAAACCAAAGCCTGATTTGTTGGGATTTTTTTTTTTTGTTTTGTTTTGGGTTTTTTTTGAGGGAGCTAGATGTATAAGTGTTAAAGGAAGGATACACAAAAGTCACAAAGATGCACACGAAGGGCAAAAGAAAGCCCTAAAAATAGACAGTGTCTATGACATGACTCAGAAAGACTCCCAAGTATGAAATCCTGCTGGAAGCTTTCTTCAGATACAGTTAGTAATGCTATCTTTCTGCAAGCAGATTTCTTTTTTCAGTGATTATGAATATGATTTATGGAATTATATATTAATTTTATTGCATTTAGTTCACAGCTTTGAACTATTATATGTTTTCTCTGTTTATAGTTTGAGACAAATATCTAGCATATTAAATATGTTAAATCAAGTACATACAGTAACACAAAGCTGAAAGTGTAATATTGACTGTACACTTTCTGTAATGGCCATATCTGGCATGCTTCTCTTCCTTTTGTTATTGTTTAGCTGCCATTTAAGTGCCATCTAAACCAGCTAAGGCTATTAAACATTCATTGAAGACAGCCAATGACTGCAAAATTCAACAAGGTTCAATTCTGAGGAGAATAATTAAACAAAGAAGTACAAAACTGGATGAGAATGGAGTTGGAGGCCGTGAGGTTCACAAATACTCCAACTGCAAAATCATTATGATAAAATCCACTGTCATGCCATAAAGTTCCTACAAGCAACTGTACCTCAGTAAAACTTTAGTTGTTTAAGTAAAAACTTTTTTCAAAAATAAAACTCTAGGAAACATCACCTTACTATTTGCTACATCAATCTGAGAAAGATTTAGTAAAGCTTGCATACTTCCACAATCACACTTTCTTAATTTAAAACCCAACTCTCTACTCACACAAATGTGTACTATTTTTCTACTGCACCCACACGCTGGCGAGATCTAGTAAGTCTTGTAAAAGTAATCTATTTCAAGACCTATATGGAGGCTTAATCATCTTTTCCTTTTTAAGTGCTGATTTATTCTATCCTCTTCTACAAGACTCCTTACGCACGTCCTCACAAGAATGTAGTGCCATCCTACATTCACAATACCAAAACTTTTGAGTATACCAGTCTTCCTTAAATTTCTTCTCAAGATATCAACATTTTTTGAAAAAATGTATCCCAAAGCTACAGCTTTGAGGGCTTAGTTTAATATGAAAAGAATCCTGCACACATATAACCACATATGTAGATAGCTACCTATATATCTGTGCACAGATAGATATATGTAGATATGAACATGCATGTGCATATAGAAACATATAAACCTTCTTGGTACCTTGAACAAGATACACACAAAAAAAGTTTCTGCCTTTGCAAGATATTATTTTCCTCTTCCTTCCATCCTCTTAGTTTCCTTCACCTGTTTTCTCTGACGTTCATTAAAACAGTAACTCAGTTAGAACCATAAATTCCTAAGTGTAGTAATTGTTCTATTTTTTTGCACTTGTGCAGAACATTGTTCACATATTCTTTGATATTACAATTCAGAGTGTGAATTGAAAAAAAGCCAATAGAAATCTTGATTGACAGTGAGGGCCTTTTGGGGCTCCTACATTTGATCAATTCTCCATATAAATTTTATCTTTCGAGGAGTGGGCAGAAAGGAGCAAAAATGCATGTTCTTGGTTTTTCGTGTGAAAGACAACTCTCAATTCTTTTAGGTATGGTTCCCTCTTTCCTGCAGCTGCTACCAGAATACCACACAAAAATTAATGAAACAGGAAATACAAATGGAAACACAGAAGTAAAAAGAAAAAAAAATTAACTACAGATACATTTCTTCTATCTGCTATGCAACACCAATGGTAGTAAAGAGAGTGAGAATACATGAAATAACCCTGCAGACAGCAATGCCAGTGAAGAAGGAGGAGGTGGTCAGGTGCTGGAGCAGAGATCACCCTACATCCCATGGTGAAGGCCATGGTGAGGCAGGCTGTCCCTTTGCAGCCCATGAAGGTTAACAGTGGAGCAGATAGCCACCTGCAATCCGTGTATGACCCCACACTAGAGCAGGTGGCAGTGCCCAAAGGAGGCCACGACCCCATGGGTCGTGATCCTGTGGAGGGACTCATACTAGACCAGTCCATTACTGAAGGACCGCACCCTGTGGAAGTGTCCCGCACTGGAGCATTTAGTGAAGAACTGCAGTCTGTGTGAAGGAGTTGGAGAAATTCGTGGAGGACTGTCTCCTGTGGGAGGGACCCCATGCTAGAGCAGGGCAAGAGTGTGAGGAGTCTTCCCCTTGAGGAGGAAGGAGTGGCAGAGACAATGTGTGATGAACTGAGCACAACCCCCATTCCACCTCCTCCTGTGCTGCTTGAGGGGCTGGAGTTAGAGAAAACAGGGAGTGAAGCTGAGCCTGGGAAGAAGGGAGTGGTGGCGGAAAGGTGTTGTAAGATTTTTTTTTTATTTCTCATTACCCTACTCTGATTTGATTGGTAATAAATTAAATTGATGTCCCCAAGTCAAATCTAGTTTTCTCATTGCAGTAACTGGTGAGTGATCTCTCCCTGTCTTTATCTCGACCTATGAGCCTTTTGTTATATTTTGTCTCCCCTGTCCAGCTGAGGAGGGGGAGTGTTAAACTGTCTTTGGTGGACATCTGGCATCCAGCCAGGGTAAACCCACCACCTTACCCATTTGACAAGAATTCACATCCTGCACAGATTTGACATGAAGAATTTTACTCTTCTAATTTCCATCTGTATGTTCCCTGACTAGGAATACATATTACAGTCTTTATCACAGTATCATAGAACTATACAATCATAAAAAGGTATGGGTTGGAAGGGACTTTCAAAGATCATCTAGTTCCAGTGCCCTGTCATATGCAGAGATATCTTTCACTAAATCAGGTTATTCAAAGCTCCATCCCACCTGAATGGCTCCATCTCCAGGTTGAACAGACCAAATTCTCTCAGTCTTTCCTCACAGGAGAGGTGTTCCAGCCCTCTGATCATTTACATGGCCCTCCTCTAGACCTGCTTTGACAGATCCATGTCTTTCTTGTGCTGGGGTCCCCAGAACTGGATGCAGTACTCCAGGTGGGCTCTCACAAGAGCAGAGCAGAGGGGTAGAATCACCTCCCTCCACCCGCTGGCCACACTTCTTTTGAGGCAGCCCAGGATATGGTTGGCCTTCTGGGCTGTAAGTGCACATTTCTAGCTCGTGTCATTTTTCATCTACCAGTATCCCCACGTCCTTCTCTGCAAGACTGTGCTCAATCCATTCATTCCCTAGTCAGTATTGATACTGGAGATTGCCCTGACTCAGGTGCAGGTCCTTGCACTTGACCTCTTTGAACCTCATGAGGTTCTCACAGGCCCACTCCTCAAGCCTGTTAATGTCCTTCTGGATGGCATCCCTTCCCTCGAATGAATCAACTGCAACATTTAGTTTGGTGTCATCTGCGAACTTGCTGAGGGTGAACTCAGTACCACTGTCCATGTCATCAACAGAGATATTGAATAGTGTTGGTACCAATACAGACCCCTGAGGGACACCACTTGTTACTGACCTCCACTTGGACATTAAGCCATTGACTGCAACTCTGGATGTGGCCTTCCAGGCAATTCCTTATCCATCGTATAGTCCACCCATCAGATCCTTACCTCTCCTATTTAGCAACAAGGATGTTATGTAGTACTGTCTCAAAGGCCTCACAGAAATCTAGGTAGATGACGACGTATAGAAGTCAAGAAAGATGACAATAAAGATAACTCGTATATGTATGAATAATATATCTGTTGCTACTGCAGAATTATTATGTATCCCTCAAGCTCCAACCTTCCAGAACTCCAAAGTAGACACTGATAAATAATGTTCTGTGACCCATCACCCTTTTGATTTTTCACACTTTTTATCACTCTTGTTATCCTTTTGTGTTACAAGATGCTCATACACAGCTGCAAAAAAAAAGCCCAACCTATACCGTCTTCAATACGTTATCTTTTTCTGATCTCTCTCAAAAGTCTCTTGTTGCAAAGATTACAAAAGTTCCACTGCTACTAGATCATGCAAACTGAGACCTCCACAATCTTATATTCAATTTATATTAATTTATCCATGCTCATATGCTTCTTAATTACTTTTTGTTGAGACAAATTTTATATGAAGGCTAGATTAATTTTAGTACTTACTTTAACTAGAATCAAAACAATCAAAACACATCATATAGATTTTAAGACATGTATGATTAATTAAAGAAAGTGCACCTTAAAGTCTAAAAATATTAGCTTTAACTGTGTTCTCATATATTTTTAAGATATGAATAAAAGTTACATTTTAATAATATTCATTCTTTACCTTGTCCTAAAGTTTGCAGGATGAGGATGCCCATCATATAATGACAAATAATCATATTCTTCTTCTAGAGCAAAAGACTGAAAGACGATCTGTATTCTGTTTCTTTCTTCTGCTATTATAACCCATGTACAGTTTGCACCATTTGGATATCCATATGGGAAGCCAGGGCTTTCTATAGTGCCATTAAGTCCTTTTAAAGTTCCACCACAGGTATAAATAAATCCTAAAATAAACAAACAAACAAGGATACAAAAGTTAGCAATCCATTTTTACATTGAACTTCAATAAAATGTGCCATTGGAATTCATGATTTCTAAAAAATTATCAAAATACTTCTTTGCAAGTACTGTATTTAGAAAGGTAAAGCCCATGTTTTAACACAAATCCTGACCACTTAATGCAAAACAACCCCACCCACCTAACAAATGTGTTTTCCATACTGTTTATGTAAAGACATATGGTAGCATCTTTGCAAATAAATAAACAACATTTATGACTAAATTTGGTTGCTTATGAGGCAGAGTATTTGCATTGATTCCCTTTTTTTGTAAAAAGGAAGAGAAGCAATCAGAGCAAAGTAAATGAGCCTTCTTTTGGTGCAGGTTGATATGGATTAGATCTATTGACTTTCTGCTGCTCCTCCCCAGTTTTTGGGACTGGAAGAGGCTGAAAGGCTGTTTATTATGATCAAGGTTTTTTCAATCAATAATTCTGGTTTATGAAAACTGTGGACTTAAAGACAGACTAGCCATCTGTTGCATCATTATATTATCTCATGTAAATAACTGCATTGTGCATTTGTAACCAGAAAGAACTTTTCTATATTTAAATAAATTATTAAGATGAACAGCTTATGCCTTTTGACTGACCCTAAGTGGATGTTGTGGTTTAACCCCAGTTGCCAGCTAAGCCCCGTATAGACACTCGCTCACTCCCCACTAGTGGGATGGGGGAGAGCATTGGAAAGGTTGAAAGTGAGAAAATTTGGATGTTGCATTAAAGACAGTGTAATAAGTAGATCAAAAGCTGCGCACGTCAGTAAAGCAGAATAAGGAATTAATTGGCTACTTGTAGGCAGTACCTAAAGGGGGCCTACAGGAAAGATGGGGAGGAACTCTTTTTCAGTGAGTATAGTGATAGGACAAAGGATAATGGTTTTAAGCTGCAAGAGAGGAGATTTAGATCGGATATTAGGAAGAAATTCTTTACTGGGAGAGTGGTGAGAGTGGAACAGGTTACCCAGAGAAGTCATGGATGCCCCATCCCTGGAAGGGTTCAAGGCCAGGCTGGATGAGGCTGTGAGCAACCTGGTCTAGTGGAAAATGTCCCTGCCCGTGGCAGGGGGTGGAATCTTTAAGGTCCCTTCTAACACGAACTATTCTATGATTCTACTTTGGCAAGCAGGTGTTTAGCCATTTCCAGGAAAGCAAGGCTCCATCACACAGTTACATGGGAAGACAAACACCATAACCCTGAACGCTCCCCCTTCCTCATTCTTTCCCTCAGCTTTTACTATTGAGCATGGTGTGATACTTTATGGAATATCCCTTAGGTCAGCTGGGGCCAGCTGCCCCAGCTATGTCCACTCACAACTTCTTGCTCATCCCCACCCTATTTACTGGGAGGCTCAGCATGAGAAATAGAGGTGGTCTTGAAGCTGTGCAAG
Organism: Rhinoptilus africanus; assembly: GCA_013400135.1. NCBI lineage: Eukaryota > Metazoa > Chordata > Aves > Charadriiformes > Glareolidae > Rhinoptilus > Rhinoptilus africanus. Next base: position 26,539 of record VXBO01005149.1, read on the forward strand.
CGCTGTTCAGCAGTAACAAAAACATCCTTGGGTTATCAACACTGTTTTGTTCACAAATACAAAAAAAAATACTATAGAATCTACTACAAAGAAAATTAACTCTATCCTAGACAAAATCAGTACAACGGGTCAAAGATGAAAGGTGGATCTGCCCACAGATCCCTTTTAATATGAATATCCTCCAACATCAGAAATGGCCCCTACATTCAAAAGCCAAATTTTCTTGGACTATAAGCAATTTTGGTTTTATACAGAAAATAAATTTTCTGAGAAAAGATTGAAAACAAGCATAATTATTAAAGGATCTCCCCTAACCCACTCTGTAGTGGCAGGGTAGGTCCTTTCCTACACATTCGTTCTCAGTCCTAATGCTCAATTAGAACAGTTCCTAACTCCTCTAGGTCCTTAGGGTATTTTTTTATTTCCATCATCTTTACAGCCTGACTGTAGGTTTGCATTCCCTCTCCAGGTTTTCTGCTCTCTTATTAGATCAGTTTTCCTTCTTCGCCTTTTACACCCCTGAATCTTCTCTTCCCTAAGTGTGCTCGGAGTGAGCCCTCTCTGCTAGAAAGGGGATTTCACCAACTGAGAGAAAGCACAAAGCACTCAGATGTTCAGCATGCTCTCTCAGAGAAACATGATATACATTTCATAACAAACTACAAACAAAAAAACCAGATGCCATCTCTTCAATTACACACACATGTATATATTTTAGCTTATTAAATCATCTTCTTTACAGCACATTCACAAGCTTGTCTTCATGTTGAGCATTTCAATGTGCAGAGACCCCTTTCTCTGAAGTACTAAGCAGAAATCTCTGAAGATTTTACACTTTGTATTGCTTTACTGTAAAGTAACTTTTCTTGACAACAGAAGAGAGACATATATAATATTTTTGTCTTGGCTTTTTCGTATTTATCCGAATGAGAAAAGATGCCTCTTATGAAGTGTGATAACACTTTTACTACAAATATCAGTGTCCTATATACCATAGATATATCGGACAGAGAGGGAATGGAGATCACCTTAGAAAGTAATTAGGGCTTTATTTGCCTCAGCTGACATGTATAGCAAATTTTACTTTCTACTGCAAATTAGCTTAGAGAATTCATTTTCACATCAGTGCCTATGCACTTTCATTTGTTATCAACCTTCATTGCCAGGAGTCTGTTTTATTTATGTCTTTCTGCATCTCTTTCATATACTCCAACTATTTTTAAATCTCCTTTATGTGTTAGTAATTATTATTAAAGCTCAGCTGTTTTATTTAGCACTTAAAACATCTTTTGGAATGCAGTTTGTGTGCAAGTCAGTTTACAAAACTAAACTATTTACTCATCATAAGATCTTCATCATAAAAATCTAGCCCCTCTCACCAAATATAGTCATTTCAATAAGGCTTTTAAAACCGTAAAGTGTGCATATATTTATCAATTTAATTTTTTCCTAGAAATCTCTTGCTGAGGCCTACTTCAATTGTATTAGAGACAAAACTTAGAGAGAGAGACTTGAAAATTAAATAACATGCACTGTGAATTTCTACACGTCTCCCCAGACCAATTGTGGAAAGCACAGTGTGAACTTTGGCTTAACGTCATAATACAGCTCCATAATGCAGAACCTGTGTCACCTGTGCCGTGTCTAAGTCAGGGTAGGCATCTGTACTATTCTGTTAATTCATTTCAAGCTATGAAGAACAACTCAAATAGTAGATCTTCTACGACCAAAATAAAACCATATTTTTCCAAAAAAAGAACAGAGCCGAAACAACCAGGAAGTGCCTTGTGAGATGATACACTACTTATTAAGGTATGTAATGCTTTATATTGGATCCAATAATTGCTACTATCCATACATATATAAGAAATATAAACTTCCATGACATGAAAGTTTCACTTACTCCTTTTATTCCATATCCAAATTCTAACAAAAGAGAATTATTCATATGCTGTGAGATGATATAACTTGGATACTTTTCAATGACAACTAGAAGAATGTAACACAGCTATGCATGTGTCAGTAGATACATTTTTAATTCCAAGAATGGAAAAAACAAACAATGAAGTTTGATAGGTCTACCCTTTTAGTCTGTAAAATAAAAAATCCTATCAACTGAATCCATACAACATGCACTTTAATCTCTGCTTTCATATGTTAATCCATTCTGTAATGCTCTTCACCTTGGAAATGAACTTGGTTACATTCAAAATAGACAACATGTATTAACTGACTGGTCTGATCAAATGTTGAAGACATGACATTTATTTTCACAAAGCAAAATTCATGCTGAAATTACTGGTAACATATACTGTGATCTTTTTCATCTGGATTTCAGAACCAGCATTCAAAACAGAATTTAGTTGCAAACTGTTTTTCATTAAAGAGAAGGCTTGATGCAAAGCATGAGATAAAGAATTTTGAAAAGCTTGAAGTTAGACTAGAAAATAAAAATACTTTTTGAAGTAAATGTGAAGATAAACACCATCACTGAAGATATTCTTTTAATAGTTAGTATGATTCAAAGTTTCCATTGTACTGTTTTCTACCAGATTTTAAAATTCAGATGTTTAATTCTCATCAATTTTACATGGATAAATATTTCTTGAAATCATAAAACACTGCCGCTCTTCCTGATTTCAGACATCCTTTGATTCATTGTGGGATTACAGTAAACACCAGTAACGTCACTTCCTACTTAATCTATTCATTCAACTTTCATTGACTTCTAACAAAGCAAATAATACCTAACGCCATATCCAAACCCCTTGCCCTTGGATATCCCATAACTATACTTACTCAGTACACTACAAGATTGTCTTTTGCCTTTTCTTTTCCTCCTGACCATTCAATTATACTGTTTATCAATGTATTTCCACACTCTCATGTTCCAAGTACTCCACAACTTTTGTTTAATCACCTTTGTTTAATATATTCTTTAATAGCAGTCATCACCATAAGATAATCTTTTTCTATTTGTGATCTTTGATCACCTGATTGTCTCTGGCAGCAAGAAGCAGT
>VXBO01005149.1:37317-47442 GCA_013400135.1 Rhinoptilus africanus
AGGCTGACCGGTCTATAGTTGCCCGGGTCCTCCTTCTTGCCCTTCTTGTAGACTGGAGTGACATTTGCTATCCTCCAGTCCTCAGGCACCTCTCCTGTTGCCCATGACTTACTGTAGATGATGGAGAGTGGCCTAGCAATGACCTCCGCCAGCTCCCTCAGCACCCTTGGATGCATTCCATCTGGACCCATCGATTTATGGATGTCCAGATTACTCAACTGATCCCTAACCCAATCCTCATCTATCATGGTAAACTCCTCCTCTATCTTGACTTCTTCTGGGACTATAGGAACCTGGGGCTCGTGGGGAAAGCCTGCAGGAGTAAAGACAGAGGCAAAGGCGGCATTCAGCACCTCTGCCTTCTTTGTATCCTCTGTCACCAGGGCACCCACCTCATTCAACAATGGGCCTATATTGCCTCTAGTGTTAGTTTTGTCGGCTATATATTTGAAAAAGCCCTTTCTGTTATCCTTAACCCGACTTGCAAGTTTAAGTTCCAAGGAGGCCTTAGCTTTCCTAGTTGCCTCCCTACATCCTCTGACAACTGTCCTATATTCCTCCCAAAGACTGCACCAGTGTCAAAAAACTTTGTATCAAAGAGCCTGTCTCAGCCTGACCACCTTGTGTGGCACTGTCTATCCAGTGACGGTTGGTGCAGTTGGAAGCAGAATTGATTGGAATGTTTGGATATAACTTTTTTTTCTTTGGCCACATGATAAAAATTTGTTAAATCATATTTTCTTTGAATGTATATCCAAATACATTTCTGTTTCTGAGGGCCAATATAAACTTCTGGTCTAAATAAAAGTGACATCCCATGTAATATCTAGCTGTTCACACTAATTACTGGGATATACAAAGCTCTATTTCAAGTCCTCATTCTCTGTGTTCTTTCATGTTATGTGTCCTGCAGAGTACTGGACATTGGTTACTTCCAAGTCAGCTTCATGCTCGTATCTTCTAGGGTGTCTTAGCTCTCATTTAAGTTGTTACTTAGGATAAAAGCCAAATTTGCAAGCGTATAGATTTTATTTCTGTAAAAGCAGGGTTTTTTTCCAGCCTTATTTGTATGTTCAGTGACTCCTCTGCCAGTGTATCTAGAATCCTCTGCTGAATGCAGTCCAGGGTTTTAAGTCATCTTGATGTTCCAGTACTGACATTTATTCTTCTTTCATCTGCTTACAAATGAGATATAAAGAGTAGAATTTGATTAAATGTGGGTGTTTACAATGTCCTAACAGCAAGACTCCTGTTATTATCAGTGGAGTGCTGGACAATAGATTCATCAGTGCTTAGTCATGTACACCGGCAAGTAATCAAATAAACTGACTCTACATAATCTCTGTTAGCCACAACACAGTTTTAAATACCTAGATCAACTTAAAAACCTGCTCTCCAGGTGCCTAATGTCAAGTGAAGGAATGCTCCCTAAGACACATCTGCTGTTCAGTCCTTTCCGCTGATTATATTAATGTCTTTTTTCTTCCCAAGCAAGACGACGAGAGGAGTGAAAACAGGCAAAAGTGGGTAATTTCTTAGAATCCCCAGTATTTACTTGTGATTCTAAGTGTAAGGTTCACAGTGCACTCTTTTCCTCTGCCTTTCCTGAAGGAGCTAAGGGCTAGGTACCTAAGCAGTGCATACTCACTTAACATCTGGTCTCCATTTCCTACTTGCACATTACAACACAGACTTGCCATCATGGCTTCCACCGCTGCAGTATGCACAGAGGAATGCAAGGTGGCCAGCATTGCAAGGAGAAATCTGTCAGAATTATCCATCAGTAGTAACTGAAGCCACTGCAACTTGTTGGCAATGGCAGGAACACCAAGCTTGTTCATCTCCCTCTCCCTGTAACAGGTTCCTCCTCAGATCCAAGAAGCGCAGAAGGTAAGTAGGCTGTTCCATCCTTCTATCAGAGAGGGAGATGCAGGTAGTCCCAGGACAGCCTAAAATCCGACTTCTATGCGCAAAGGGTGGAGTTGAAGGAGGGAGGGCAGTGAAGAGAGAGAGAACAGTGTGTAATAGGAATACTGCGTAACTAGCTCTTCAACAGAAACATGATGAAAATTGTATCAGTTCTACAGCTGGTGCAAATGAATGCTCTGCACTGGATTTCTTTTTAGAGTCCCCCAGCTCACATTACATCAGTGAGCAACAGCAACAGCTTTAAGCAAACAACCGTTAAGCATTTGAAGAAGGGCGAGAGAGCAAGAATAGTGCTCACTGAAAAACATCTTAACAGTAACCCTCTGTCTTCCTCCTTCCCACACAAAATATCTTCTCTTCTTTTTGTTACAAAACTTCTGTATCTGTGCAAAATGTGATGCAATAATGAATTTTAATTAGTGCTTAGTGTGCCAATAGAAATTTCTACAGGAGTGAGGAGTGCTATATTCTTTTCTCTCTTATTTACTATCTCTATAATTAGGACTATGTGATTATACTATCAGTGCAGTGAAACGAGAATGGAATCCACACCCAGTATGAATAATTTACCCAGTCTGCATGGAAATTATGGAATTTTCAAACAAAAAGTAATTATATTTTTCTGTCTCTCTTAATTACTTTGTTGTAATTTGAGGGATGTGACTAAGTTATTAATGCAGTGTAATAAGCTGAAATCAATGCACAGTGAACCTAAACAACTTTTAAAAAATAGCACTTACTTCTTGGACGTAAAGGTTGTGTTGACTTTGTCGAATTACTGCAGCAATCTGAATATGATTTATGTGGAGGGGAGGGAATTTAACTGCTGCCAATGCATTCAAAAATCCAGATTGCCAGGCTATAATTGTGTGCTACTAAGACAGTGTAATTGTTCATATTGGAAAGGCTCTTTGAATATGTAATATGAAGTGGTATATCAAGGTTAAACTTTGTTATCATGATTTGAGTCAATTAATAGAGTAACTCTTAGAACTCATCTGAAAGCTTAAAGATAGCAGATGTCCATTTAAAGAAGCTGACTATCTCTATGCTGAGATTCTGCAACTGTTTTCAAAGCTTAAAAGTGCATTAAAGCTCTCTGAAAGTTCAACATATGTACAATAAGAAGATTCATGGAGGACTTCTCAGTATTTCAAAAACAAATCATTGGGACCACTCCAAGAGGCTACCTTCAAAAAGAATCATGCTAGAGTATACTGCGTACGTACTTGTCCGAAAAATGCTTATAAGAACTGAAAGAGTAAACAAAATTAAATTTAATAGTGCTTTAATTTTTTTTAAGTGATGCTGGACTTAGTGTATTCAACGCCAAATGAAACCCATCCATTATCTGTACTTTGAAATAGAAGATTTCAAGGATGTATTCTAATATTCAGAAATGCTGAAATAAAAAAGCTCACAATAAGAATCAGACTGTTAATTGACATGAATAATCAATATATTTTAGATTTCATTTAGAAAATGTGTGACACTTTTTCAAGATCATATTTTCTTTTTTCACTTTAGGATTCTATTCACAAAACAACTTCACAAAACATTTTCACTTGCTCACAAAAAGAAAAACCCTGTGGAAAAAAAGCCCAGCAGAAATAGTAAAAAAATGAAAAAAGCCCCAAACTTATAGTATAATTTAATAACATTGAGGTATATTCCAAGATTTTATTCAGAACGGAGAAAATCAGAAGGTTTAACTTTTTTCCTTTGTTTGTACTTCATTCTCTTATCAACAGTTCATAAAAGTCTGTGTTTTTTGTTCTTTACAACATTTTGTCAAAGGCGACCAATCATTAATCATGGGTAACATCTTCCTAGATGGTCCTGTTCAGCAAAACAATTAAGCACATTCTCAACATGAGCTATTTTGTCCTCCTTTGTGTGTAGATTTGATTAATATTTTGCCTGTGTAAATCTGTAATCCTAAATGTTCATGAGGTTAATGTCCCCGTGCAGAGTAATAAACAGCAAGAATAATGGAAATAATCTATTTAAGGAATTGTTCATGCCGCTATGAAATTATTAATTGATTTTTTTCCTGTAAGCAGGAGTAAATCAAAGCAACTTATTTCTTGCAATTCAGAAGCAATTAAAGCTTCCGTTTTTACAAAGATATAAGATTTTTTTTTAATTTTTGTTTTATTTTAAAATCCATAAACACTGAAGGCCTCAGTATAATATTAACGCCATACTTTGGAAAAACTATCAGGTAACTCCAGCCTGCTTAACAGATTTCCTTCTGAGTTTTAAGTACTGTACTGCAACTAAATGCAGTTTTTGAAAGACAACAGCACCCAATTTGTGCAATTGTGCCATCATTTTGTGCATTCATTTCACAGGTATTTTTGCACAAATACTCTCTTTGAGTTGTCTTGATGTACTACTTAACAATACAAGAAAAATTAAAATAAAATTATAATGATTATTGAAAGCTTCTGTATATCCTTACCTTTGATAACTAGTTTTACTTAGGAAGGCAAACATTAAAATTCCCATATAAGGGGAAAATTATAAACATTACTATTTCTGTCATGGCCTGATGGCTTTTGGTAAGCTTATATGTTTTCATTTTTGCTACTTTTTTTGTTTCATTAAATATTTGCTTCATTCAGCTACTCAATTTTTTCTTTTTTCAGTATTTACTTCTAGCTTCTGCATGCATTATTTGCTTAGTCAAATCTTCGCTGCAATAAATTTTATACTGCTCTTTTTCTGCTTCAAGGTTTTCCTGCATTTTTTTTTTACAATTTAAATACTTCAAATACAGTTTAAATACTGTTTCTCTAATCTGTCTTCAGATTGCTGTGTAAAACGAAAAAAGTGGAGATAAGTAGTTTTAGGAATAAGATAAAATAAAATAACAATTGTCAACAGTAGTTCCTTTTAAAACATATCACCGGAGAAAACGTCTCTTAATCTGTCTTTGAAACTTTATGTTAGGGGAATTTATTGCTTGCTTAAGCTAGTAACCTTTCTGTCGCTTGCATCACCTGCTACAGAGGAAGATGACATGGTGATATTGTAGAAAAACATGCTGGAAGATTCCATCTGGCTGCGTTGTAAGATTTACAAAATGCCTAAGGAATAATGCAGAAGCATTAGGTACAGTTACCCTTCTCATCAGTCCCTAGATGTCAAAAAAAATTAAGTCTTAACAACAGGTAAATATAACCATATCCCTGTGAGTTTTGCACTTCAATGAGTGACCCAGAATCAGGAAGATTATTACAGTTAATGAGCTCAAGAAAGATGAAAGAACACTTACGGATTTTCAGTGAGCTGTTACTGGCTTCAGAAATTATGACATTCCTGACCACTTTTCTCTTTAATTTTCTCTAACTTAATGTTTCATGGGATTTGTTATGGCAAAACATTTATATAAAAAGTTAGAGAAAGGAGTTGACACATCATATCATTAATTCATGAGGATCAGACCTAAATGATTAGAGAGTGACATAACTCCATTGACTTTGAGGTAAGATAACTTTACTACCTGAAGATCTAGACTTAGGAAAAAAAGAGAAGGAAAGCCACTACAGCTCTACATAATGGTATCTATAAAGTTCATTGCCTGTTAAACTTCTGTAAATGTCTCACTGAAAAAGAATAATAATTCTCTAAGACGAAGGACAGGAAAGTCCTATGTGCAAAATCAGCAGAACACTTCTGAATGAAATGTGCTTTCCTTTTCCGCCACTAGGTTGTTTTGTTTTTTCTCCTTTATTACAGTACAATTGCACTGTAAAATATTTTTTTTGTTAGTGCAATTAAAATATATTTAGAATGAGAAGTGACAAGGAGGGGACCATGTGTTGCAGTTGTCACAAGATCTGGATGTAAGGACTTTAGTAGTAATTAAAATGTTTACATTAGATTTGGAAGACCTCTGCTCAAAACAGGCTCACTGGGTAACTTCCATGGCCCTCACCTTGATATAAAATTCTCTGTTAATTTTAATTTTCAAATTAAATTGACAGTTAAGATGCAGTGAATTAGGTATTATCGTTTCAGCAAGACTGCTAAGGAAAACTGGTAACTAAAGGTTTATTCATACTTCAGCTTTTGGGAAACTGATGAAAACCATCACAAAAGTCCTGGCATTCATACGAGCTCAATCCGGACAGTGTCATTATAGCAAGATAACACAACCTGGACTATAAGAAAAACAAAGAAAAATTGTGTCTGAAGACTACAGAGTAATCAAAATAGCGTCACATAGGAAAAACAGTAGGTATAACTTGTCTGAATGCCCTCACAAAAGCATTTTAAAGACTATAAATTGAGCAGCAAATCAGGGTGAAAACATGTTGGTACAGACAGTAGTAAGGAGGTGAGTAGAAGTTCGTTATTAATCATGTTTATTATGGTAGCATCTATGAACAAGGCAAAAACTGAATTTCATTGTTCCATCTTCCTATGAACACAGAATACCTTAAAAAGTTTACCTGCCTGTGTTACACTTTGAGTGGGTGGAGTGTTAAGAATGGAGAGAAAGAACACTGTGTACAGAATATTTTTTTTCTTTTCTCTTNCAAGCCAATCCCACAAAATTAACGTAATGCTATTATTTTGAAGCAATGTACCTGAATTTTTTTCCCCTGAAGTACTAAAACACATCCTCCTCTGTCATGAATTGGAATTCATAAATCAAATGAAGTCAAGCAAGTTATCGTAGTATAAGACAGCTGATAACTGTTCAAGTGCATTCATAAACAGAAATAATACAAGAATAACAAGAAAAAATTGTGTAGAAACAATGTTATTTAGACTAATTCTTGAATATTAAAAGAATAGAATTTTACATTGTAAAGTTCCAAAAGCACATCCAATTTAACCAGTGTGTTCTGTAGAAGCTGTTCACACAAGAATATAGTTAGTACATGAATTTACTAAAAATGCAAGATAAGCTATCTTTACGGAAAGAAAAGGATTCCAACATTACATTACACAGTCATATAAACAGTCATGTTCTAGATGCTAATACCTATAACTACATTATGTGATTATGAAATTACAGCCACTGAATTTTCTCTCCTGGTATAATTTCTCTTGTTCTATCACTTCTAAGATTAAGAAAGATAGCAAAGCCCTTTCTTCAGAAATCTCTTCCTTTCTTAAACTCACAGCATCCTGCAAAAATCTTTTGGATTAACTACTAACAGAAGCTGCAGTTGAACAGGCAGAACTGAGCTCCATCACAAAGTGCTCTAGAGGCAATCTTCCCATGTTTTATTCTTTCCTTTCACAACTACACAACAATAATGAATATGAAATTATACAGTCTAAACAATAAATGGAACATACCAATTGTGACTACATCAAAGTCTCTGAATCTTTGTATATTTTGTTGTTAATCTATTTAGAGAACAGTGATGGAATAAAATACCAGTTTATATATGTTTCTCCTATATTTCTTCTCTATATTAAAAAGATACCACAACACTATATCAGATTACAGACTCACTTTGATAGCTTTCACTGTCATTTTAAGATCTGCAACATTTATTCCTTTCAGATTTAATTTCTCTTTTTGCGTTATTTTTGTGGGTTGTGATTTCTTTTTTGTTAACCAAATACATTGATCTATATTTTTCTAGATGACTTTCCTGTATCCACACAGGTGCTTTCTCTTTTCCTTACCATTGCATACAATGTCTCCCAACTGAAGAGTACAGATTCTCTCTGATGGCCTCTCATGCAAGGAAAGAAATAAAGAATAGGGGAAAGAACTTCTGGTATTAGCTGAAATAATAGGAAAACTTGTACCTCTGACTGCACACAGATTCTCACAAACATATGTGAGAAAATAAAATGTTATGCTATAACAACATCTTCCCTTCCTATAAAAACTTGATGAGATCTAATATGCTTTTTTCAAAAGCATTTATTTTCAAAAATGGGTAAGATTTGACATTTTCAGTATGAATAACTTTGAACTGGATTGTGAACCTGCTGTCAGTATTATGTTTTTACAGCTCCTTCTGTTTGAGAGACGGAGGGGAAAAAATAACTGGCTTGAAGTTTCTATAGAACAGAAATATTTTTGTTTTGCTTTTTCTCCAAGTAATAGTTTCTTCAGTGCACCATGACAAAGACATCCAGCTCAGATCTTCCTACACAAAACCAACAGGCATCAACATTGCCAGTCATTATATTTTTTCTTATGCTGTTACTGATTTGATTTATTTTTACTCAATAAGAGAAGCAGCATTTTAATTCAAAACTGAATGTGAAAATCTTTTGAGAGCGCTCAACGGTGTTAAGCTTGACACGTTGCTTACATTATTTTGTCATCACCGTTAATTTTTGAAGTATTTATTGAGATGAAACAACAGTGTTTTCTTTTTATGAATTAAAATTTTGAATGTAGTAAATACAGTAAATTATGCAAAAAATGTCAGTAGAAGATTATTTGCTAGAGAAACAAAAATATCTGACATGTTAGAAATTGTATTTCAAAAATTTCTGCTCAGCGTCGCATACAAGATTAATTTACAGAAGTGTTCCTCCAGATAAAATCATCGTTACTCAGATAAGGAGAATTATAAGTTTGCATAATTCTTTCTATGATTATAAACTTTAAGATTGGAAGGTTCTTTTTGGCTTTGTAGACTGACTCTTCTAATAAGATCCATTCTTTATTTGTTTGGAAGTTGTTTCTTTTTGGGGCAGTGAGGGGTTAATGCCACCAAGCACTTGTACGTTTTTCTGTTGAGTTCAAAAGTCTAAACAGGCCCAGTAGCATAAAAAAAAAAAAGTACATTTTCCTCCCAAATGAAAGAACACACACACAAACCTTCCTCACAAACAACAACAAAACCCCCACTACTTTAATAGGTTTTCAAGCTCATTTTCACTTTTATGGTAAAAGGTAGCCTTTCCATTTTTTTGGAGGATTATTTACCTACAATATTTATTATTGGTTTTTCTTCATAAAAATTCAGGCACATACCAAGATAGAGTACTATCAGAAATTTATTTTTATATGAGTTTATGACCTGCAAGTTAGAGATATAAATCTCCCACACTGTAAGTTTTATTTTGTAAGAGGCACAATGAACAGAATAATGGGGATTTTTAGTATTAACCAAATATCAACCACTTACTAATGCCAAGCTTTCTCCCCATTCCACACCATTTATCTTAACATTAGCNCCTAATGATTTTGGAAAAGGGTAGAGTTATCAGCATTCTACAATGATTAAATAATTTGAAAGATTAAAAGATGGAAAAGGCCAGGAGGATGTTTGTAAGGACCATAAAAAAGCATTTGTGAAAACAGCAGTGGGTGTAAAAGAACATAGCTTGGCTTGATTTAACACACTTCTAAATGAAAAGTAACTGACTTAAAATTAATGGTAAAAACCCAGAAGGCAACCTGGATATTGTTTTTGTTTATCTGAATAAAATCTCAATTATACTGAAGCAATGATCTAAAATTAAAAAATAAGTAAATAAATAAATCAAGCCAATCCCACAAAATTAACGTAATGCTATTATTTTGAAGCAATGTACCTGAATTTTTTTCCCCTGAAGTACTAAAACACATCCTCCTCTGTCATGAATTGGAATTCATAAATCAAATGAAGTCAAGCAAGTTATCGTAGTATAAGACAGCTGATAACTGTTCAAGTGCATTCATAAACAGAAATAATACAAGAATAACAAGAAAAAATTGTGTAGAAACAATGTTATTTAGACTAATTCTTGAATATTAAAAGAATAGAATTTTACATTGTAAAGTTCCAAAAGCACATCCAATTTAACCAGTGTGTTCTGTAGAAGCTGTTCACACAAGAATATAGTTAGTACATGAATTTACTAAAAATGCAAGATAAGCTATCTTTACGGAAAGAAAAGGATTCCAACATTACATTACACAGTCATATAAACAGTCATGTTCTAGATGCTAATACCTATAACTACATTATGTGATTATGAAATTACAGCCACTGAATTTTCTCTCCTGGTATAATTTCTCTTGTTCTATCACTTCTAAGATTAAGAAAGATAGCAAAGCCCTTTCTTCAGAAATCTCTTCCTTTCTTAAACTCACAGCATCCTGCAAAAATCTTTTGGATTAACTACTAACAGAAGCTGCAGTTGAACAGGCAGAACTGAGCTCCATCACAAAGTGCTCTAGAGGCAATCTTCCCATGTTTTATTCTTTCCTTTCACAAC
>VXBO01005149.1:48256-58319 GCA_013400135.1 Rhinoptilus africanus
CGTCGCATACAAGATTAATTTACAGAAGTGTTCCTCCAGATAAAATCATCGTTACTCAGATAAGGAGAATTATAAGTTTGCATAATTCTTTCTATGATTATAAACTTTAAGATTGGAAGGTTCTTTTTGGCTTTGTAGACTGACTCTTCTAATAAGATCCATTCTTTATTTGTTTGGAAGTTGTTTCTTTTTGGGGCAGTGAGGGGTTAATGCCACCAAGCACTTGTACGTTTTTCTGTTGAGTTCAAAAGTCTAAACAGGCCCAGTAGCATAAAAAAAAAAAAGTACATTTTCCTCCCAAATGAAAGAACACACACACAAACCTTCCTCACAAACAACAACAAAACCCCCACTACTTTAATAGGTTTTCAAGCTCATTTTCACTTTTATGGTAAAAGGTAGCCTTTCCATTTTTTTGGAGGATTATTTACCTACAATATTTATTATTGGTTTTTCTTCATAAAAATTCAGGCACATACCAAGATAGAGTACTATCAGAAATTTATTTTTATATGAGTTTATGACCTGCAAGTTAGAGATATAAATCTCCCACACTGTAAGTTTTATTTTGTAAGAGGCACAATGAACAGAATAATGGGGATTTTTAGTATTAACCAAATATCAACCACTTACTAATGCCAAGCTTTCTCCCCATTCCACACCATTTATCTTAACATTAGCAGTCTTATCTAAATAATATAAAAGGCCTTTTACTTCAAGTATTAATTCCTTGATGCTGATAGACTTTTTTTTCCCCCTAAATAGGTAAATTATTTAAATCTTTACAATGATGATGATGCTCCGCAAAGAAAATGTCAGGGTCATCTTTGAACATTTAGAATCCCTTGGTCTCATCCCAAAAATGTTTATGATGATAGGGCCTCATTAATTATAAGATGAAGGAATTATGGAAATAACCTAGATTTCAATTTTAATTGTTCATGGAAGAGCTATATTAAATAGCTAATGGAAAAAATACCACATTTTATATATTGCAATATACAAAGACTTGAACAATTTCTCTTAGTTCTGAGAAACATTTTTCTCTCTTCAATAGTTCTAAAAATGTAACATACACAAGTTTTCAGGAATGACCAGGCTTTTTAATGATTATACTATCAGTCTTTTTAACGGTAATACTATATGCATAAATAAAATTTCCACTAATATTATGTTTCTTTAAAAATATTATTCCATATTCCTTTCCATTTTACAAGAAATCATTAAATCAAATGTTTGCTTTGGAAACACACAGCTACCTCATGTGGCTCTGTTGGTTTCGTATGTAGCTTCTCTGATATTGTTTAGCCATTCTGACCTTTATAAAGCACTTTTGCTGTTATTCTAAATGTTACCAAAAAATTTAGCAGCAATGTTAGTCCTGTAATATTGATTATTTCTCTTCCCATCCAACTCCATTCTTATTTTGAACACTCTCCAGAAAACACTGAATTTGCCTTTAAAATGTGCCCCACTCCTAAGAGGGAATTAATCTTATGGGTTATTTATCAGTCTTTCTAGACTTTTTTGCTTTGAACTGAAGGCTTCATGATATTCCACTTAAGAACAAAATGTCATTTCAAAATTTTACATTTTCTTGAAAAGAAAAAGTCTTTTCTGGCCAGATTTGCTTACCTCTGAGCTGATTTTCTAAGCATAGTGTTAGCTTATATGATAACTGCCTTGACTCCGCACATACCAAGGAACAGAAACCCCAGGTACCCCAGTCAAAAATGAGTCCCTGGCCTGCATCCCCCTAGGAAAGCATTCTAGGATCATGCAAGACTTGTTATTGGATGTTTAGAAGAGGAATCAAAGGTGTGGAAAGGGAGAATCAAGGTGGTTTGGGGAGGAAAAAATGTGTAAAACTGGAAAGATAAGAAGGTAAGGTCACCTGTCAGCAGGTTGCTGGTCAGTATGGTGGTCTGACATGCCCTCTGCCTGGACAGTGCAGTCTCTCCTATCTTCTCATTAAAGTCCATTTCTAACTCTTTCCTGCTTGAGGTGCTCTCTATAACCCATACATGTGTGTGTTTGGGGTCTGAATGCAGCAACTGGAGTGAGACTAGGGGTAAGATATCCATGTGTCCATGGTGACAGTGACTGGACAGACTGGAGTACATGCACAGTGTGTGGGAACATACATTATTGTATGGTGGGTAGTGACTATCAACTAGGATTAACTGGTGGGTAAGGTAAGAGCTTGGGAACCAGATGATTAAGCTGGAGCCAGGACAGACCAGAAGGTCTGTAGGTTGGCTGCTGAAGGGACTAGGAAGTCCCAGCCAGCTCCAGTGCACTGAGAGATGTCTTGTATGTATTTGGTGGAGATGGAGGAAGAGAGGGGAAAAAGCATGCTGGGCTTTGAGGGCCAGCTGCTGGGGATGTCTGAATGTCAAAGGCTAGGTACTGGAGGTATCAACAGTGTGATTCATGTTTCATGTAAAAATTATTTCTTAAGTTGTAGGTGTGACAAAGATTAAATTATGACCATTATACTCTTTTACTGTATTTCTCTATTTTACTATGTGATGTACTTTAAGGTAAAGCACATTTTAGTCTCTAGAAATGAAATAAATCATAAATTCTATTGGATGACACATGGAAGATCTTTCCTAAAATAATCACGAGTCCAAAAGGCTAGGAATAGTGCACACTGAATATGGTGCAAATTGAAAAAAAAATCATGTGGCAAATAAACAAGATAGTCCATTTCAGAAAGGATGAAGTAGACTTGAAAAGAAACATTTTTGCAAGGAACAAGATTGTCTGCATCATATATACATAAAGCAGCTTAAACCTTGTAAATGTGCAGAAAGTATACTTACTACAGAACTACATTCAGTTAATAATAATATAGAAATAATATTTGTAAATGTATGATAGTCTGCATCACAGCTGCTTTGTATCTCAAAGCTTTTGAGCATTTGGTTGCCTAAAAGGCAAAGTGTAACTGCTGCGATGCAAGGGTTAGCTCTCAGCTGTTCTAATTAAATTTGGAACTGTATTCATCAGCGTAACTGAAACACCCCATCTGCTGGCTTCCACATGCATTGCAAAAATGCAGTGCCGTATTAATTCTTAGGGAAACGTTATCACATCTCCCTCAGCCAGCATAAATTGAGCAGTAGTGTCAGTAATATTTTTCACAGCTCACAGACACACTCTCTGAGATGACATCAATAACTTCTATCATCCACTTGATCACCTATTAGCCAAATAATTTGTAATTAGCCATTCATAATTGGCTAATCTATAAACATTCTGGAAGTTAAAATGTTATGAACTTCTGGGTTATGGAAATACGGAAATGCCACAAATCTTACTCAGTCATGTGAAAAGGGTAGCAGGGTCCAAAATGCCAGAATTATTTTTAGTGTCCCTTGTGTCCTGCTGCA
The DNA here is from genome assembly GCA_013400135.1 of Rhinoptilus africanus. Lineage (NCBI taxonomy): Eukaryota > Metazoa > Chordata > Aves > Charadriiformes > Glareolidae > Rhinoptilus > Rhinoptilus africanus. Next base: position 51,655 of record VXBO01005149.1, read on the forward strand.
ATCACAGCATCTTTCCTGATTAGCGCTTAACAAATTCTTATGGCTTTAAAACTACAACAGCCCCCAGTGTGTAATACACAGTGTTTGAGAACAGATCTGTTCCTTGGAGCCTTCTATCGATGAAGGCCCTCATCTCATTACTTCTCTGTTATATCCGCTAAGAAATATAAATGTTATTGAATGACCTTGTGCCCAGCTCTGGAAAAAATCAGTTTGGTAGCAATAAGGAGCTGCATTGGTCAGCCAAGTAATAATCTGCCTCATAACATCAAAGGTCAGGATATCTCCAGACATGATTTTCTATGCGTAGATTCTACATTTGAGGTCTAGACAAGTGCAGAGGACAAACTCTCATGTCACGTAGCAAGGGACAAAAGGGAAAAAGCACTTCAGAGATAAGAAGCAGTTAAGTGCCAGAGAAGGAAGCTGTTGCTGTACACTTGCTAGTATCATTATCTATCTATACCACACTCTAATTTAAAAAAAATATGATGAACATGCCTGTGTAATTTCAAGTAGAATCCTATGATGAGTTTGAATTTCACTAGTTCATAGTAGAAAAAAAAATAGTGTTTTTCTTCTGATTTTCCTTTGAAGACAAGGCATTGTGAACTTCATTGCAACGTTTATTAAAAAACAGTACATGAAAATTGTGTGCAACTATCTTGTGCTACATATTATTTTCTCTATATTTCTTAAACTGAAAACCAAAATAGATCTGGAAATGCATATAGATATTTGGAAATTGTTTGCTCTGACATTATAGGTTCTTTAACTTGCAAACACAGATATAGTGAAATAATATAAACTAAGCTGTCATGCTTATTTATCTATATTCAGCAAGTGCTAGAAGGATTGTATGAAAAATGGTTTCAGTAAGGATCTCAGAGTCTTCTATTCCTAATCATATTGAGTGGTCCCACTGAAATCATTGCAAATCTGACTTTACATGGACAGACTGTAAAGATTTCTAGGCTTTTTAAGAACAACACATTTTTTTCCCACATATTTGAGATCTAAATTAAGAGAAAAAATTGAAAGAAAAGCAAAAAGTGTATTTTACTCCTTCATTTTACCTAAAATATTAATTATGGTTGGCACAAAAATACTATACTATTTTCACAGTTATTCTAGTCATTAAATGCTAGGAAATGTGAGTAGTCATACACTACATACTATATGTATACTTATTACACATGAAGTACATACTTCTGTGTGTGTGTGAAATTATAGAATTGTCAGCAATTACAGAAGTGGAGGGAAAGAATATGAAAACAAGTTAAGAAAGCTAAAAATGAAGTAAATGCTATGACAAGAAGCAAGGACTAGAAAGACAGAGCACTATGTGTAGGAGAAAATATTTATGAATGGGAGAATTTAGTGATACGGAAATCACAGAGAATTCTTTAATGTTTACTGTAAGTTCTTATTCCATCACTTTTTATGCTACATTATGATCTTAGTTAAATTTTCGTGACTCAGTATCTCATCTACAGAAATAGAATAATACTTTTTTTAATTTCCTTCAGGCTTAATATTTAAATTGTTAGTTCCACAAAGCACAGGCTAAGTATATTTTTTCTTGTCTTTCATTTTCTGCTACTATTGGGAAAAAAGATACCACTGCCAAATATTAAAGGTCACTGATGCTAGATTATCTGTTGCTGGGAAAGGTAATACCGGAAACTTTCAAGAATCAAAGTCCATAAACATGTATGTAACTTAATTTTTATACGTAAATTTTTGTGGGCTCAACTTTCACATTGAAAATTCAATAGGTTTCAAGACTAACATTAAAATAATAAGAACTCTTAACTTTTACTTAATGGGAATGAAGGCATGAATTTATTTACCATCAGATACATATTGTGAGAATTCTTTTTCAGCTTGAAGAAATTATTATCTTTAGACATCAGTAAAGTTAACATACAGCAGGTTTTTTGTGACAATCTATTGTCACATATGGAAAGTTCCTTGCTATAGAACTCAATTTTATTCTCCTTTTGTATTTCCTGTGATGCAGTAAAACATGTTGGCAATAAAAAAATTTCAACATTGGTCAGCTTTATCAAAAATTTTCATATTTAAAATATTATAGCTAGTCTTACATTCGATGCCATAGGTGAATATGAACTGTACTTTAAAATATTTAAACAAGTGAAACTACTTAATTATGTTATTTTAGTTTATTCAATGGATTTTATGAAAACTGGAGGTTCCAAATTTATGTTCCTTTCCAAAATGGAAGCAGGTTTAGGAATCCCAGTGTTTACTCCAAAACAATTTCTGAATGCCAATGCTAATGTATTTGGCAGAATGCCTCTCTTTTAATTAGCTTTTTTTTTGTAAGGTATTTAATATAGTTCTTTAAAAATATATAACAACATTATGCAGGCCAGAATGTTACTAATGTATTGCATTCCATCTATTTAGCAGACTACTTTCATGCAGTTAATGTAATACATCCCAGGCTTTGTTTATCTGTGTAAGCATGCCTTAGAGTCTTTGTGCCTTGGGGTACTTCTAGCACTTGGCACTATTTTTGCTTACAGGCATGGAAATGAATTTTCTCATCTTGGGATATGAGGATCCTAATTGTGTCTGCTCAGCAGCAGTTCAAAACCAGTCATTTTCAACCACTGTGATTCCATTCCCAGTTGGGTCAGCCTTTGTTTTACAGGGATCATAACAAATTGGCCAACTCTTGAATTACATGTCATTCTTCTTAAATAAAGATCAGAAATGAACATTCAGAATTAGGATTTTAATTTATACTGTGGTAAAAGAATATGAAAATAACAAAAAAGCCTGCATGCAAAATGGCAGAGACGATTTCACCAGTGAAATAAAGGTTACGTGCCTCAGATAGACTAACTCCTCTGCAAGTATCCAGTTACCAAAAACGTAAACATGGCTTCACCAAAAACTATCCATGCTAGATTAGGTAATACAGTTTACAGGAGAGGAATTGAAGCACATAGTCTTCAAATTCAAAAGTTATTACAAGGCTTGCATTTAGAGTCAGCTAATTTTTCACACTACTTAGCTCTATGTAACCTTTTATAAGTTCAAACAAGTTCAAAAGCACATTACCGCTGGCCTCCATTGGAACTGTAAGTCTCAGTACTCCTGAAAATTCAGCCTCTGGGACCTTGGATCGGTTACTGGCAAACATGAAACTAACTTAAAAGTTTCTTTTAAGCCACTTATGTAGCATCATTAAGGACTCTGGATCACAGAGAATGTATGTGGATTTTAGGCACCTAAATCCACCCTTCTGATCCTGAAAATCCTTGTTCAGCTTAATGCAGGAGGTGTCTACATTTCATTGACAAATTAATTTGTCACTTCAAGCTCTTCAGAGGCTTAAAAAGGCAATCTTATTCTATGATGATTTCTAATCTAAATAGTGTGCCAGTTTGTCCTAATTATTTCTCTGTGGAGCCATACTTGTTTTTTGTTTATATCTGGGAGTAATTTGTCACAAAGCTTTGTGGCTTAGTGTTGTTAAAGAGCTTTATAATCTTCTAAAGGAACAGTTATAAAAGTGTGAAAAGTTATTGGGATTCACATGTCTTCTTTCTAAAGAAATGAAAATCCTTTTTAGAGTCCCACTTCTACTTTTTAAAGTATGAAAATCCTGAAATTAAAATATTAGGAATTTTGACAATGGGAAGTGCTTCCCACTTAGTGACCAGTGTTATCTGGCTTAACTGCAATGTTTTTGGGTCACCTTTAACTGCCAGTCCTCCTGACTTCCAACCCTTTCTTTATTCACTGTGTATCATGCATCTCTTACTACCCTCTCTGCACAACGAAGAATCCACTGATGCAGAAAAATACAAAAAATGGTGTTTACCTGTCTTTGACAAAAATTAATTGTAGAACAATGCTGTCAATGGACAGTATAATATGATAATTTCCTTTCATATTTTTCTCCCATACTTAGCTTTATTCCCCGATAATGCAAGGAAGGAAAAAAAGCTTTCAATACCAAGCTGTATTAATATTCCCATTCAACTCTCCTTACCTCAGTGGAACCTGAAAAGCTATGTATGCTTATCCAGGACTGTTTAAAAATATTTTTTTCTTTTAAACAGAGAAGGTTAAAGAGTCTAAAAGATCTGCAGTTACAATCCCTGAAATACTTCCTCTGCTGTCCTGGGAGTCTGACAGTCAGCAGAGATGAGATGCTTCTTGCATCCGTTGCTATGCAACCTCTGTGGCATCCCACAAGCTGTCCTATACTTCTTACACGAAATGAGTAGAAAAGCTGTCAGCTTGGTGGGTTCTGTTAGCTTACTATTTAGTCAAGAGAAGGTGTCTAGAAAGATCTAGAATAACAGAAAATAAAGATTGAAAGAAAATTTAAAATGGGCAACATGATCTTAGAAAACAATCTATATCAATAGCTTATATGAATACCTAAATAATTCTTTGTTCAAAGTACTCCTGAGCCTGAGTGCTTTTTTTTTTTTCTTGACTTGTAACAAGACCTGGGCAAGGATATTTTTTCTGAACTTCCTGTAAAGTCTACATTCCAGACAATATTCACATTCAGAAGAGAACAAGCCTGAGTTGGAAATAGATACATAAGAGCAAGAATCAGATGAGGAAAACAGGAAATTTTACAAGGATCTCCTGCACCCTGATCTCCATTTTATTGACTCTTACATTCCTAATTAAAATAGAAATTAAACATAATTTTCTATTAAAAAAATGCTGAATTATGAAATGAAAGTTTTTTCTTTCTATTATGCCTGGGCTATTTTACTTGCAGTGCTAACCTTTACTCCTACTTCTTTTGGTGTTTTTACAGACAATTTTACAAGCATCTTAACATTGTAGTAATGTATGCAGTTTCCAAGTTACTTCAGTTCACCTGCATTCGTAATGATGAAATAAGTGTTTGAGTGTAATATAACCTACCTGGCAACAAACTATTTTATAGGAAATTATATGATACCATTTTATCAGAACTGGCTCCCAAATTAGTAACTCCATGTGCAGTTAAACCTGAGTGCTTTATGGCATCATAACTCAGATGACAGTGGAGAAATCTGGCTTTATTATGTCCTCATTAAATGCATAAAACTCACCAAAAATAATCCAAAATGAAGTTCAGATGCATTACATTGGTATCCAAACAAATAATAAAAATACCCAACATTTTTTGTCCCACTTATGAAAGCATAGTAGATTAAATCTCAAACTTAGCAGCCTGTATAATCACTAATTTTGTGATAAATGCCAACACAGATTCCTTTGGTTTTCTCCTCCATTAGAAAGTTTTGATACTGAAATGATCCTCTGAAAGACTGTGCGCTGAGTCTTGTCAGAAGCAGTTCTTTGTTCATAAAAGTTCATAAGGTTTATAAACAAGTACCGTATAAACAATAGATGTGCCGATAGAGAGTAAAACAGACATGGATTTCACGTAGTAAATAACAAATAAAATGGAAGTTGAAGGAAAGGCATTAATCATCCCAGCTAATATACAGAATAAGAAATATTGTGCAGCTTCTACTGAATTTTAAACACGCATACAAAAAAATTGTGCACTTTTTGAAGCCTATCTGCAAGTTTATCTGCAAATTCATTATTAAATTCTCAGTGTTCCCAACTTGGAAAATTAAGTCGTATATTCAGATGGTTAACTAGCTATTTGGAAGACACTTTTATTTAAATCTTATTAGCAGTTCCCAAACTTGATTATTTGAAATTGAGTTCTAGAAAGATATTTCTCCCACATTCCCATTAAATGAAATAAAACCAAGCATGACCTATGAGATGTAGCTGTACTGTGCTAATCTTTTTGCAGATATTGTATCTTTCTGAATACTCATTTTGCTGCATTTTATAATAGATTACTGAATTAACCTGACATTCAGGTTAATTCATTCTATTCTTTCTCATATATCTTTTCGAAGTCATTTAGTTTGTGTGGCGAGATAAAGCATTTTAAAGGAGGTTTTAATAAGTATTAATTTTTACATTTATTTTCCTCACAGTGTGGTGTCATCTAGCAACTTTGTGAAAGTGCTCTCCACAGCCTTCTCCTAGTCATCAATAAAGATGTTTAATAAGACAGACCCTGGACCCTCCACTTGCTACCCTTGTCCAGACACAGTCTAACCCATTAACCACTGCTCTCCAAGTCAAATAATTCAAATAGTTTTCACCCATCTGCTTTTCCACTCATCCAGGTCATAATGTTTAACTGTGGGTAATAGTGTCACAGCTCTTGCTAAAATCGAAGTAAATGGCATCCACTGCTCTCTCCTCACCCGCAGACCCATCATTTTATGATATAAAATGATGAGATTGGTCAGGTGTGATTTACTCCTCGTAATCACAGCTCAAATTCTCTTCTGAGCTATGCATTGTTTTTTGCCTCTTTGGAATTACCTTTGGTTGACTTCTAGCAGTGCTGACCACCTCCTTTTTCCCCCTTCCTCTCAAATGTTTCCTAGACCATTTAAATCCAAAATTTGATATATAGTTGCTGAAGTTACTTTAACCTCATAGAAAATACTTTTTATTTGTTGTTACATTCCTTGATGTCAAAACTTTATCTGCACCTTATGCTATGGCTATATCCTCATATATGTTTACATATATATACTTTTCCTCAGTAAAAAAAGATTCCTTATTACAGACTTTGA
>VXBO01005149.1:58408-70378 GCA_013400135.1 Rhinoptilus africanus
AATTAAAATTCCTCTAACATAGTGTATATCCTGGTATAATAATGATCAATTCACTTAATTATAAGGTAGATTTGCAATGTGGTTTGCGTTTTTTTCTTACAATCTTCAGAGAAATGAGTACGTTTAATTAGCTTCATTATTTAGGAATTAATATGACAACAATAAAGAAATAGAGTTTCAAAGACAAAGCCAGCATGTGGGAGGAGCTCTGTCCTACATAGATGAGATTTAGAATATCTGCTGGATTGATTTTGAAGTGTAGTGTACAAGTTTACGAGTGTACAAGTTTAAATCATTGTCCACAAATACACACACACATACTATTCACAAGAGAGCTGGAGTTCTAATTTTAGCATTGCACTTTGTTTTTCTTCAAGTGCTTTTATATGATTTCTCATTTTGAAAGCGTTTCTTTTCACAGGGAGATCAGAAAAGGCATATGTGAAATTTTGTAATCAGTCAGATGATCAGGTTGCAGAGGGTGCTCCCTTCCTTTTCCCTTGTGTGACTATTTTAAGGGACAACCTAGTGCTCTTAAGTAAGGAAGAGAAGTATTTGACTAGATCCATTTTCTTGTCTTGTTGAAGACTTGTGCATTAAGGAACAAGGTTAAAGAACAAGAAAAGCTTTAGAAAATGTATTCTGATAGCTATTACAGCTCCAGCTCCTGTGCTCTCAGGACCAGACAGACAATGTGCACATAATAGATATGTCAGAATTACAGACTGATTTATTTAAAAGGAAGTAAGACAATCCATAACTTATCCAACTGTACAGGTAAACTGTTCTTAAACAAAATTAATCTCATTTTAGCTTATTTGAAAGTAATACCAACAATTCTTTTCAAAACCCTTGTGTAAGAAATATGCAAGCCAGGGACAAGCCATTAAATGTTCCTGACCAGCTTACTTCCCCACTTTGATTCTACTAAAACAAAGCCTTGCTGTGAAGTAATTTATAACCACAGGAAAATGTTTTGGTTCCTCCAGAAAGAATAAGATACAGGTTGTTTAACCAAAACAGTTTCATATCCTAAAATCACCAAGTGAGTGATACCTTCTAGTCTGTAAAGTACTAGTTTTCCTTTGTATAGCCACTGCACTAATAAAAAGGTATAAATCTCTTGGTAAGTCACTGGATTAAATAGAGGAACGGAGAATGAAAACTTGAGTTTGAAATGTCTTTGTCAGAAGTGGTCACAGCTGAAAACATGCTTTTTTAGTCAAATTATTAACATTTGATTTACACATTTTTGAAGATCAAGACTAGAGTTCTGGAACACTTTAAAAAATAAAGATTTAATTGTGTAAGTAGTTCAAATGCTTATAACCAGCTGTCTCAAAAGAATAATACGAGTGCTTAATGCAAATAAAAGATGTGAATTCTCATCCTTAAGCGTAATTGAACATTCAAGGGGACAGTTAAGACCACGCTCACAACAGATTTTTCAAGATAACTATTTCAGAATTTCCTTTTAAATATATATATATATTTCACATCTTCAGTTTCAGTTTCTTCAAAACCATTATTAGAACTTTCCACAGGGCAGCACTAATGTTTCACAATCTTAGAATGTCAGTGTTTGAGAGATTATTGTTCAACAGAATAAATTAAATGATACATGTCAAGACTGTCAAGTCTTATTTATAACACTATTTATGTTTATACATATTTGATGTTACTCTAGGCAGTTAGAAGGTCTGAAAACTTTCCAAAGAATCAATATCATATGATTAATAAAGAAAATAAGTTATTATAAAAATATTAATGGAAGCAAACCAATGCCAATTTTAGGAATGTACAAGAAAAAAAAAGTCTTAAAAAAGATTGCAATAATGTATAGATGAAAGCATATATTCAAATATATATATCTCCACCCTAAACATGCAAGTTCCCACTTCTATGTATTCTTGTAACCTGCTTCTCCAAACCACACAGTTTTTTTCTCTATTGTCGCATTGGACTGTCAAGTGTTACATACTTAACCCTTCTCTTTCTCTTTATTAGGAGTGTACTGAGATTTTGCTGAATGCAAAACCTGCAGATTTAGGTGGATCAAATTAAACTTTCACAGTTTTTTAATATATAAAATGGATTACATACACAGACATATGCACATGAACATACACATACATTCCTTACTGAAACTTTGGGGCTTGGCTATCCCTGAATCACTACTATAGCTATCACTGAGAAGACACAGAATACAGAGTTGCTTGCATGAGAAAACTTTCTCTTTTCATTCATTCTCATGAAACTTTCTGTCTTCAGAGAAGGAAGAAAAAAAATGTGAAGTGAGTGATACCCACACAATTTTCGAAACTTGAGTCATAAAATGTACAGGAGTTTCACTTTGAGTTTCCCTTTAAGTCATGGATATGTAGGTAACAACAGCAGTTTTACTTGTAGTTTTCCTATTCCTTCAAAATCCATTAAACAATTTATGATCAAAAGATCTATTTTCCTCTTTCATCTGGGGACTGAGTGTCAGGAATTTCTTCAGAGAAATAATCCTGAAGAATTGTCACCTGAAAATCTGCCTGCTTCTTCCTCCCTGCTCACTGCCTAAGCCACTGCTTGTTTTCTGCCCTGCTCTGGTTTAGTCAGGCTTCTGAGGAAACTTCTCACACTCAAACACTTCTGTAAAGAAGTATTCAGAAGACCGTTAGGGCCACGAAGATGATCAGAGGGCTGGAGCACGTATGGTATGAGGACAGGCTGAGAGTTGGGGTTGTTCAGCCTGAAGAAGAGAAGGATCTGGGGAGAATTTATAGCAGCCTTCCAGCACCTAAAGGGGGCCTACAGAAAAGATGGGAATGGACTCTTTATCAGGGAGAGGAGCAATAGGATAAGGGGTAACAATTTCAAACTGAAAAGTGGTAGATTTACATTAGACATCAGGAAGAAATTCTTTACTGTGAGGGTGGTCAGGCACTGGAAGAGATTGTTCAGAGAAGTTGTGGGTGCCCCATCCCTGGAATTGTTTAAGGCCAGGTTGGATGGGGCTTTGAGGAATCTGGTCTAGTGAGAGGTATCTCTGCCCATGGCAGGAAGGCTGGAACTAGATGATCTCTAAGGTCACTTCCAACCCGAACCATTCTATGATTCTGTGATTCTGTTATTTGATCTTTTCAGATAGAGTCACACAGGTTGTACACACAGACTTTAACATATTGAATCCGATCACTTTGCAAAAATTGGCAACCTTATGCAGAAGGCCAACAGTGGCCTCCATTACCTATAAGCTTGAGAGAATAAAAAATTTTAGATAATTCGAATTTTTCAGAACATCACATATATTCTCAGAATAATTCAAAACAAGTGCATGACTGCATGGGAGGACTATTATTAATAGTTATCTAGGTATGTAGAGCACTGATATTTTACAGTCCTCAAACAGGAATATTACCAAAGATATTACTAAAATAAACACCTGAACATGGAACGCAGGTACAAACTGCATCTGATATGTGGTATCTGATATGTGATATCACTTACTGATTTGTGGTAGCAGTAGATCTGATTTTTTTCTACTACTCTTCCTAAATCAGTTAAACTCAGTTATTTGATTTCTGAAACTGAATTATCATCAAGAATTTACATGAGTAGAGAAATAATAACAACAAAAAATAAAGGAAATTAAAGCCATCTTGACTGAACTGAAGAAAAAAAAAAAAAGAGGAAAGTTTTAAGACAATCCTCAATAAGTGACTGAAACAACCAACCAGTGACTGCAGGGCACGCTCCAATCTTTTGCTGTCTCAAAATAGGAAAGAATGTCTGTCTGGAAGATACGCTTAAGACAAACACCACATTGTCCTTATGTGCAAAGATAATGAAATCATCTTTTTATGATTCCGTTATACAAGAAAACAAATTACATTATTTAATTGTAACTTTAGCCTTCAAAGCAGCCTAATTCTGACAGTGGTAAATCATAATTTTCAAATCAAATAGTAGTGCAGACACTCAAAATAGTAAGTCAACATTTTCTCTTTCATATATTTTTTTAAAATAAATATTTCACATAGAAATCTCAAATCAGTAATTTGAGTCAGATTTGTAGCTATCACAAATCTTAGGAATGTTCCAAATTTAAGAACATCTTATTAGGACTTAAAAAAATAACCACAGAAAACTCACGTCCTCACTGCCAAATTCTGAAACATGATGTGATATTTAAAGCTTCTGGTTCTTTAGAGAAAAAGAGACAAGAGTTCAGTAAACATATTCTACCATCTGCTTGGGATTCCATAAATTAAAGATGTCTGGGTATTTTTAACTGCATTCATACAGACTTGGATATCTTTTCTCTGTTTTGCATCTGTCGTGTTTAGCTGCTTGGTATAAAACTAACAGAGGGAGTCTAAAATATACGTAACATGGTCTTGCTTCTGGATGGTGATAGAGTGCAAAAAGATACAACTCTATTGAAGATGTTAATATTTACTACAAGGTGTTTACTATTTTTCTATTAAACCCTAAAATTCTTTTATCATCTATTATCTTTCCATTTGTTGACAACTTCCAGGAACATTATCAGGAAATATAAATGTATGAAGAAAGTACAAGCAACCTTGAAAATATTTCCCTTAAAACACAAGGTGTTATTAACTGAGTAGGTTGCTGGGTTTAGACCACTAAATGACCGTTTAATTTATCTTTTGGCAATAGATTATTTTTTTGTGATTTCAGTACATTGAAAAGTAAATAGTGATTTTCTAAATGCTTTCCTGAAAGACTGTGGAAATCAGATAATTTTGACTACAGTTATTGAGAATCTTCAAGAAGAAGTTTGTAAAAGAAAGAGTGCACCTGTAAATGAATGGCATGGGGAAAGTTCCCATTATAATTCTTAAACAGACCTCCAACAGAGATAAAGGGAAGTTTCAATTTTGTTCTATTTTATAGTTGATGGGTGGTAGTAACCATAACTATTTATTTTCTTCTTTACGCTGTATAGAAAGAATTACAATATAATGGCTGCATTTTCTATAGTGCAGTCTTCCCATTGTTGGGCATTCCTGAAATACTTCTGTTTCCCATACCATCTTCGTAGTCTAGACAGGATAAGCAGACAGTGAAGTGAATTGAAAACTGGCTAAATGGCTGGGTGCAGACCTTGGGGTGATCAGTGGCATGAAGTCCAGTTGGAGGCCAGCGGCAGTTGGAGGAGCAGCCAAGCCTAGCCCCTGGGAAAAAGAAAGCCAGCCACCAGTGCATGTTAGGGGCCACCCAGGTGGAAAGCAACTTGGCAGAAAAGGCACCGAGGTCCTGGTGAACACACAGTTGAACATGAGCCAACAATATGCCCTTGCTGCAAAGACGAATGGTATCCTGGGCAGCATTAGGAAGAGTGTAGTCAGCAGGTTGAGCGAGGTGATCCTTTTCCTCTACTCAGCACTAGTGGGGCCAAACCTGAATACTGTGTCCAGTTCAGGGCTTCCAAGTACAAGAGAGACACTGACGCACAGAGAGAGTCCAATGAAGGGCCACAAAGATGACTGAAGAACTTGAGTATCTCTCCTATGAATAAAGGCTGACAGAGATGGGGCTGTTTATCCTGGAGAAGAGAAGGCTCATGGGGAATTTATCAATGTATATAACTACCTGAAACGGGGGTGTAAAGAGGATGGAGCCAGGCTCTTTTCAGTGGTGTCCAGTGACAGGACAAGAGACAACAGACAAAAACTGAAACTCAGCAGGTTCTGTCTGAACACCAAGAAACAATTTTTCTAACGTAGGGGTGAAGAAGCACTCTGACAGGATGCTCAGAGAGGTCATGAAGTCTCTGAGCAAGAGGGTTGGATTAGATGGTTTCAGAGGTCCCCTCCAACTTCAACCAGTCTGTAATTTGGTGCTTCTGTGAAATACGATACGGTATGAATCATATCAATTCTGCCAACTAATATGTCATCAAAGTTACCAACTTTGCTGAAATTTTTTATGGACTGGGGTGACAGAAATAGAACTTTATTTCTAAACATCTCTTTTTTTGTAACATGAACTACTGTGTGATTATAGATTTGTAATCACATATTACATTTCATGGCTGACTTGGCAAGTGTTAAGATTGGCAGTGGCTGAAAAGGCATGCCAAACAGAAATAATGTATTATTAAAGTGTGAATTACAGCACTGAAACAGAAGTGCAAAAAAGATTTTAGAGTACCATCAAGGCATTTTTACCCATATAATTAGCAAAGTATCAAATTAGAAATTTCAAGGAAAACACTGAAATGACTTGTAGAAATCAAAAAAGCATATTGATGATATATCTGTGAAAGAATTGAACAACTTTTTCCTTTTTCTTTTTTTTTTTTTTTTTTTTTTTTTTAATACTAACTATGACTGCAAGTAGTAATTTGTACTTAAATACATTCAGGAAGTTTTTCCCACTGTATTTGTAACTGGAGTTGGATTAATCCAGCGTTGTCTTTCATTTAGTGTGATAGACACATACCCAACACTGCATTCACCCTTTATTTTTCCAGAATATAATAGATAACAATGTTAGTAAGGCAATCCTTCTCATAATGTACCATGATTAACAGAAGGAAGAGATTTACATAGTCAAACACAAGTAACCCATTTTTGAGCCACTGTCAATTAGAAACTATTAAAATGTACTTTTTTGTCCAGGTGACACAAGTGTTTTTGTCCTATTCTAAAAAATGAGGAAAGCATTAGCTGCTTATCAGAAAATGTTTTACTTATCTTTTGCATCTTTGTATTCAATCTCTAAAATATAAATCAACAGTAGCATATGATAGCCCTATGGGCTGGTCAGATGTGAAGAATATCTCACATGGCTTTAAAGTATGCTGCCTTCCTGACTTTACTGGGACATATGTGCAAATATAAATACACAGTGTACTAGCATCAGACTGACATCCAGAATCTTAAGGACCAGATGGCCTCTACAGAGAGTCACACGTTGGATATAGAGATAATATCTATCATTTCCTTTATGCAAGCAACCACAACATAATAATACAATACACTCTTGAGTATTTTGAAGTCCTAAAGGAAAGAAAACATTCAGATAATTGAAGTCTCATGCAATCAAAGGAATTATCAGTTTAATCATGACAACCTTTTTAGAAAAGAGAGTTTTTATGAAATTGAAATCATGATGTGATTGCATGAGGAAGAGGCTTGTGGGAAGAGTTGTATTTTTGTGGCAGTGGCAGATGTACATTTATAAAATCAACTTCATGTGAAGAGCTGATCACCACAACTTATTTTCCCAGCTGGCCACATTGTTTTGGGCCATAAACTTGAAGCTTGCATATTGGAATCAACTGCTGTCATCAACACCATTTATGGTAACATACCATTGAAGAAAGGCAAATGAGTATCCAAACAAAAGTCTTCTCACCCTATGAAAACTGTATTGAACCAGATGCTTGCCCTAATGGTTCCAGAAGCAAGTATTAATATCATCAGATTGGCTGAGCTTATGCACCATAAATTAAAACGGTGCCTGAGATCATACGGTCTTGCCTCTCTGAATCAGACTGCAGTAAGAAGAATTCCTCCTGCAGTAAGAAGACCATACTTCTACTCACTGGAAAAGTAATTACAAGCTACAGTTCACTTTAAAACTAGATCACAGGATACATATAATACGCGTATTTTCTATCACTTCATTTGAGATCATGTTTTGCTGACACTACTGAAGTTTTTAAAAACTGTGGCTTTGTGGTTAGTTTTTTGTTTTGTTTTGTTTTGCTTTAATTTACTTTTGGGATGTTTTTTAATCATCCAAGTGCTAGTTAAGTTCAAGAATCTATCTGAATGTACCCTTACTGTCCTCCATTTCAGACAGCGCACTATTGATCACCTATTTGAGCCTGATAACTAATGAATTGTCAGCTGAGGGGAAGAGAGGGAACTATATTCCTTTTTATTATCTTTATAGCAGATGGTTGAGAAGTAGCCTCCAAAAGCCATTTTCAATCTATTCTGGGAGAAGAAATAATCGAGAATGCTCCTTTATCCTGAAATACCACACTGGGATCATAAAAGTCTTTTTTTCTGTTCAGTAATTATTAATCCTCTTGATGAATTTAGGGTTTAGGAAATACAATTGCTTTATCAAATACCGACAAAAGCTTTGCTAAGTCTAGGTCTCTGTAAGCTTTATTTTTTTAAGCAGTGTAGAGACATTCTAGAAAATCTTACAAAGTTGTAAGATTCTTCTTCTAAAAGAGAGTGTCTATGTTTGAATGACTACTTTTAAGACATCAAATTGTTTCGGTACTGTTTCACTAGACATGTAAGAATCTAATTCAAATATACAGGCCCAGAAGTTATTCTAAAATGAAAGTGTGTTTACTACCTAAGATCCTTTTCTTTTTGTGGAAAAAATATTTGTTTGCGTCTACATCCAACTAACAATTTGTAAGACAAAACTTATATTTTATAACACCTTGTTTCTATAAAGATATAAGAAGGACAAAACATATTCTAGAAGAAATGGAAGTGTGATCAGCTTGTGATCTACAAAGTCACTTCTTTTTTCATTAATGATATATTATCTAAAATTATGATTTATAAATACTGATTTTTAATATGCCAGAAATGTTTTTTCATTGTTTTGTTATGTTTTTCCTAAATGTAAAATTTCCCAAAGCTACGTGAAGTCAGAACATGCTAGGAAAAATTTAGTAGCTTATCATCTGACATAAACTAGGTAGTTTTCTTAGCCTTTGTCCGTGATCTGACGTAGATAAGGAAAGATCCAATTGGCTTCTCTGAGTGTGCATCTGATTTAGTTCTATTGATTTCAATGAAGATTTTAAGCAACTTTGAGAAAAGACAACACCATATATTCTTCCAGTTACAATTATTGTAGTAATGTCCCTGATTTTGTACCAAGGTGTCTTTAGTGATGACTCAGTAATGTATTAAAGCACTTAAGAGCTGATGTAGAGCTGTACTGCGAAAAAAAGATGCAATTTAATTATATAAGCCGTGTTCTTTTTTTTAAAAAAAAAGGAAATGCATCTTATATACTCTTTGTATGAAATCTCTTACATCTGTGCTGTTGTCCATCAACATTGACAAAAAATATACTTCTAAATTCAGACAGGAGCTGTTTTAAATTAATACATTACTCAGAATCTCACTGTTAACTAACAGAGCACAGAACAGCATTTTATTCATAATAATGCTTTGGAAACTTTTCATTTTGACATCTTACACGAGGAACTTTCTTATACCTATATCAAATCCCTATAGTTCATTTCAATGAGTTTGCCATAATTGTGGAATGGACTGAAGGCTCCCGTGATTGGAAAAAACATTTTCTTCTAAAAGTAACTAAAGTAGAAACTTCTAATGCATTACTTTTTTCTTCTACATAAAAGTTTTTTGTATACCATGAAGGTAGAGGATTTTCTACAAAATTAAACAACTACAGAAGCTGTGGGGCACAGCCAAGTGGTAGTCGGGCAGTGGCAATGAACTGTAACAGATGAAGGAAATATAAGGAGGATAAGCACAGAAACCTCAGGCCAGCAAGGAAGCTTCACTGCTGGAGGAGAAAAAGCAAATGAAACTGCCAAACTACAGTTTCCACTGTGCAGTGTGATGATATTTTTAAAACTAGTTTTCGCAATACTACAAAATCCAAAGATGTTTTGAGATCTGTGGAATTTAAACAAAAGCAAACATAGATGTCAATGTTTTTAGGGGTTGGGAAGAAGGAAGAATAACTCCTTGCAACACAACTGCTTCCATGCTAATTCCTCCATCTCCCTGCTAAGATTTACATGACAGGTCATAACAATTTTTTATGACAGTGATATAAGCAACATGCATGTTCAGATGCATTCCATCAAATGAATTTTACAAAATTGTTTAATAGTTAACCTTATTTGACTCACAGGCCATTGAATAACGAAATAATGATCTGAAACTTCAGTTTATGTCCTAAACTTTGAAGTTCTTTTGTCGCTAATTTCAATCTAGTTGATATTTTAAAATTCAGTGCTCAGTAAGACCTGTTTCCTTATAAGGAGATTATTTTCATACTTGTTTATATTTAAAAAAAACAAAACAAAACAAAACAAAACCAACACCTCAGAAGGGATCAGAAAATTCAACTGTGAAAAGTTAAACTAAAGACCAGGATGTGTTTTCCACTGATTATGTTGTGTGGGATACTTTTGGCCTGATTTAGGCATCTAAAAGTTTTGCTTCTAAACCTGGGCTAGTCATTCTATGATTCCTTTAAATACAAAGGAGACAAAAGGGTACCTCTACATATTTCTTCATCTTGTCTTCAAATTAACACTCCAGGAGGACTATTTGAACTGCCCTCTACTACTATTTCTTTCCATATGTTGAGTATAAAGAGACCTCTGGCTGACTAGTTAAGGTTTAGTCACAACTTTTAGGCATCTAAATTAGATCTAATGACTCTTACCATTGTTTTTCACTTTAAATGACAATTTTATTACACTTCCAGTTGGTAATTGTTTTGTAAATGGTAATTAATCTCCAACATTCTTCTGCCCACATAGAACTGATGTCCAACCCTTATCTTAAGATAAATATACATAAAACAGAACATAGCCTAAACATTCCACAGAATTTCATACATTTTCTTGAACCTTTTAGAATTATAAAAACCAGTTGGTTTTGTTAACAGTTTACACTAGGAAAGAAGCTATGTATGTCTATGATGTTTGCTTTAAATCATTATTGTATCTTAATGTTTTAAAAGAGAGAAAATCCACTTTCACATATTTCTGACTTATCATTTAATTCCTACCATAACACAATCTCATGAAACACAAAGACACACACTTTGAAAACTGGGTGTCATTATGTAACCCCGAACCAAACTCAACATGAAATTAAGTAAGAGAGCAATGTGTATAGCTCATCAGATATCAAAGATGATTTTTTAATTATTATTCATGCTGATAGCCGTATTACTCATTATCTTCCTTTCTATATAACTCACCAAAACTATGAAGAAGAACGCTTAAGAAGAAATGGAAACCTTGCTAATAGAAGAAAAAATATGAAGGAAATAGCACTATGCACATAGTATTTCCACAGGAATCCTAATTCAAAACAAGACCATGAATTACTGCAAATGAGTCAAAAAATCCCCAGCACATGCAGAGATGCTGAATGAAACTATTTGTCTTCATTAGCTCTGTGAGACCAAAGAGCACAAAAGTGTCTGCACATCATTTCACATACATTCACCTACATTCTCAAAGAAACACAAGAAAATACAATTTTATCAGGATGCTTGTACATCAGAATCTTTGCTGAAGAACAAAGGAAATCACCTAAGAAGGAATAAAATTTGTAATATCAGCCTTTCACCAATTTCAGCACAGAAGACAAAATGGCTGCCAACTATCCTTCCTAGATTTATGAATCCTCTGGAGCTAGTGATTTAATAACGACACATTATTCAAAAGCAAACATTTTGCATAACAAGTTCGCATAAACATGTTCATCCTCAGTTGTACACTGGGAAAGCATAAGTTAATTCCTTTAATGAGCCTTGCATGGATTCCTTTACAATTTATGTTTTTACAGTAACTATTTTTTTAGGAAGTGGTAATTTAGGTTCTCATCTCACCTTTTATTTTTTTTTTAATCATAGTGAATAGAGAAAATAGTGGAAGTTTTCTTACCACCATAAACATAGCCTGGCGTATGAGTCACATTATACCTATGATTTCTGCTGTTTGGAAATCATCCACTTTTGTTAAAATGTGTTATTTTCATCACATTTCTATTACAGCCTTTATAATGAAGTATAGTAAAAGTTAGACTGGCCTACCTCATGCATGTTGTGTTAGTCAATAAATTAAATTATTGGAGAAGAATATGAAACAAGGTAATCATGCAGTAAAAACTCCTTGGTATATTCTGCAGTCAAGTTCCTTGGAAATGTACTGAGTTAAGATATATCCCTTTGCGTTTAACAGTTCTC
>VXBO01005150.1:222-35938 GCA_013400135.1 Rhinoptilus africanus
CGCCGCCGTGTGCCGCCCTCGGCTCCCGCTTTGCAGTGGTTTGTGCGTCTTCTAATTCTCCCTTGGTTTAGGCGTGCCTGCAGGTGTGTCGGGAAACGGCTGCTGAAGGGCCTGGTGGCAAAGATCTCTTTGTAGCCCCAAGAAGGGGGAAGAAGCAAAAGTACCCGGTTTGTGGGTGTTGAAAGACAACAGCTTAAAAATAAATAAATAAATCATGACGGTGGGGTATCTACTTTAGCTATAATCTGTTCAGATTTGTCTTATAACAGCGAAGAAATGTTATGTGCGTTGTGATTTTGGTGTAACGACACTCAGACTTTGCTTTCATCATCCAGAGCCTGCTGTTAACATCGCGTTCTGTCAAATGTACTTTGGCACGCAATGAAACGTAGGCACCTTCAGCCTTTAACTTTGAGTAGAAAGGAAGTCGAGCTGTTTTATCTTCAGTTAAAGAAAGCAAAACTGAATGGGAACTTTATGCTGTAGCAGAGCATTAGTGCCCAGGCCAGACAACAAACCAAGGTAAGGATTGTAGATCTGGTACACCCTATAAAGATGTTTACCACTTTTCAGGGGAATTGGTTCAACTTTTAGGATTGGTACTTCATATTAACAGCAGATTTATTCCTGGTGTTTGTGGGCTTTGAGCCTTGATTTGATGCAGAATATAATTTTTTGTAACAAAGGCATGAAAAGCGAAATGAAGTTGGATCTAAGGTCTCAGTTTGTTATGTTCTTAGAATTGAGAACTGCTTTAAGTATTCTCTGAAACTTTAAAAATATCTCCTCTGGAGTATTCGAAAATACAAAACTTCATCACGTTAGTGTGAGGCAGTAAGTACTTACATTTTTTGGTGATAGTGAATGAAATTTGGCATATATTTTCTCATGCATATAATGATAACTCTAAATTCTGTGGGTCCGTTTTGAACATAATGCCTCCAAGCTGGAGAGGGTAACAAATGCAACATTAGTAGTAACCAGTTACCTAAATGCTAACCAAGGAGCTACGTGAAAGTACGACTTGCAGTAGAAAAAATGCTGTCAGAGTGGTTCCAAAGAATGTTTATCAATATGATGACAGGTGCTTTATATATAAATATAGAGAGTTAAAGTTTAAACTTTGCTGGCAGTTAGTACTTTTCATTATTGAAATCCCAATGTTTGGGTTCTAAAAACTGCTGAGTGTTGTCTTCTAGTTGCAAAGTTATTTAAACAGTAGAAATGTTTCAGGTTGAGAGGACTTCTGTATTTACATTTTTGACTGCTATAACACTTTGTGTTTTTGAACTGAAGTAACAATGTATATCAATATAGAAAAAAAATGATCTCAATTAACATAATGATCTCATTTAACGTATTGTTATACTAATGAGTAATCCTGTTTAATGGAACTGTTCATGTAAAAGCTTGCTGGAGTAAAACCTATTACTTTTGGACCTGATCATCCTTTAAGAGGGATTGATTATTTGGAATAAACCAGTTACAAAGAAGTGTTGGCACCAGCTCTTTAGATAAAAAGCCATTATGCCATCAGTCTTCAGATGAACATTGCTTGCCTAAAATTGTTAGAACGTGTGGATCTCTGAAAATGGAAGAGATGAAGGAATAAAAGGTAGCCAGTTGCAGCACTTCTATCCACTATTTGGAACTGTAAACAGAAGCACTGTTTTCTTAATTAGTAGCTTTCAGACAGGGTTAAATTCTGTGCCAACAGGGATACTAAGAAGATCAAAATACTAATGGTACTTTTGATAATTAGGTTTAAAATCCTGTATTGTGTTTCAATTGGAGCAATAAAAAAAGCTTATGTAAATCTCTGGATACCTGAATACATGTACGTTACAATAAAATCCCAACAGCATCAAAATAATTATTCCAAAGATGAAGTTCAGGTAGTCAGTGTAGATCTTTGCATTTCTTCATACCTCTGGGACACATACTCCAGCTCACTCTTAAACTTCTATCAAATAGGTGCTTTTGGAAGACATTCTGAGAGTATTGTTTCCTCCTTGATCAAAAGTAGCTTGATTTGCAGAGATCTGGACTTTGCTCGCTAGCTATGCTCTATTCTTTTCTAAAAGGAGGATTCAGCTGGAGCAGTTCTGCTGATACTGTCCTATAGTGAGTGAAGCAAGAAAGGCTTCTCCGGGTGGGGGATGCTTATCCCTGGTCACACGGGGAACTGGTGTCACAAGTTCTCAATAAAATGCCTTTTTTCACTGCAGATTGTTTGGATTTTCATGAGCACTTAGTCTGTGATGAGTTGAGGTAGTCTTCTGCAGAGTGCATTTTAATGGCTTTGATTGAAGCAGAAGTATGGTTAATGTTGGCAAGGTTCTCGATGCAAGGAGGCTTGGCTTCTTAGCCAGAGGAAAATGGCTGATAAGGTTTTATTTTTATGTGGTGCTTGAACAAGTTATAGATCTAGAATAACCCTTACATTGCAAACAATTTCTTAATTTGTTCCCTGGAGCAAAAGAACTCCTCTGCTTTTAGCCCAGTCAGCCCAGATGGCTTGTGACACACACGGCACAAGTTAAATGGTGTGTCATGGGAGAAATGAATATCCTGGGTTCTCTTGACTCAATAATATCACATGTACTTTGAGCTGGAGATGCAAGAGTCT
Source organism: Rhinoptilus africanus (assembly GCA_013400135.1). NCBI lineage: Eukaryota > Metazoa > Chordata > Aves > Charadriiformes > Glareolidae > Rhinoptilus > Rhinoptilus africanus. The sequence continues at coordinate 2,852 of VXBO01005150.1, forward strand.
CGTCTAGATTGGTATAGAGATTCTCACTACAATATGAGTTTATATGATACTTCAAGTCCTGTTCTTTTTGTGAGTCATATTAAAGATTATCCATTTTTCTGGTTTTGTACGATGAAATTATTAGATAAACTTGTGGATCAGGGAGCTATGACTTTTAACTAACCTTCATCTCAGTAAGGCAAACTTGCATAGGTAGAAACTTGGCAAGGCCAAAGCTACTGCTCTTAGTAGCAGGAGACTTGAGGAAAGGAGCAGAATCCTTCATCCTTCGGAGCATTGTCCATCAGTAAACAGTTTAAATAAGGAAAAAAAAATCCTAATCCCTCTCTGTGTAAGTCTCTCAGTCATGAAAGCTCTCTGAAATGGTAGTTAATAAAAATAACACTTTACCACGTACTAAATTTGAGATCTTGATTAAACTAAACAAATGATACATATCAACTTTCTTTAAATTCAAGTAAAATGTGAGCATAGATGACTGTCTCTGCGTAATTCGGTAAGCTAGTGTGGAAGAAACTGATCCTGTGAACAAACTGTCACTAGTAACTGAAGTTACATGTCAGTTTCTTTGAGAACCTTTTTTTTTTTCAATTGCAAATGTATAAGGATAACAGCTGTCTGTGTCTTCTGCACTGTAGAAAACTGACCTTGATAGGTATACTCAGATATAACTGTTTACGTTCATGTATCAAAAAGTCAGTAAGAAAATACAAAACACACTTTAAATACTTACAGAAGGCTGCCAGTCTGTGGTTAAAAACATGTTGATGTTTGTTGTGCTGTGGCAAACTTGTTTGGTACTGGGATATTTTTAGAGCATTTTGTTTTGAGACTGGGAACTGATTTATAACCATTGAATCATAGACTGTAAGCTGTAAGTGTCCAGCACTAGTGAAATTAAATTCAAGAGCAAGAAAGTGGCACTTTGAAGATGTGGTTCAAAAATAAGCAAGTTTCAACTGAAAGCTATAATATGCTAGTACGTGGCTGCAGTATTTTTGGTTAAGGCTGGATGTTGAATAGAAGTCCACTTCAAAGAATCCAAGTAATCCAGTATCTTCTTGGAAGCACATGAATATGAAACAAACAAACTCGATATAACTGGTGTGTTTGGTAGCAAGGAGAGCAGAAATAAGTGGCCAGTTCCTGCAGTGTAGGGAGTTTACAATCAGTTTTTCTCGAGAATCTGTGCAAGGCTATGAAATAATCTTTAAAAGAATTATTAGGTGGGCTCTGGAACTCCTTGCTTAAGGCAGTCATGGATGGAAAAAGTTTGGGGACTTGAGGACAGGTTGGACAAGATAGGGGAGGAGAGGTCTGTGGAGAGTTCATAAACAAGCTACATAATGTTCAAGAAATCCTGTGAATTGAAAATAGTTGAAGGTTGAGGAAGTCATATTCTGTGTTTGCCCTGTTCATCCTCTTCCCAGTGTTTGTTTTTTTTTTTTTTTTAAGGCTACCGCAGGAGACAATATTACTTTTTATTCATCACCTTTAAAATAAGACTGCTGGAACTGTACGGCTGAGCTGGGCAATTGAATCTCGATAGCTGAATCATCATGATTGAGACACAGAGAAATACTATGACTTATAAAATATTTCAAGCTTATCCAGGGTTCACTTTCTCTTTTTCATGAGAGGAGTTTAAGGATTTTCTTTGTCAGTCCTTCTTCTAGTTTTGGTTTTGTTGTTTTTTTTAATTCAACAGTAGCTGACTTAAGAATATGATTTTTTAAAAAAAAAATCGGTAGCAATGGTTTGACATGTTCTTTTCTCAAAGTTGTGATCTTCTGACAAAAACTATGTTAAAGTAGCATTGGCAATAAGTAGGAAAGAAATTCCCAGAACTATTTTCTTCTGTTTTCCTACTGCTGCTTCTTGTCTAGTCTTGCTCAGTTATCACCTGTGAGCCTCTTCAGGCTTACTGAAGTTTTCTCAGTACCAGTGTGTCTGTGAATTACATGCAGTCTCCTTCAATTATCTCTGCTTGTCATTCAGTTTAACCTATAACTAGAATTCTTACTCACGCAGCAGTAGAAAGAATGAGCAGGTGTGACTGGAGGGGAAAAACTAATCTTAAGTATTGGTGGTAAGCACAGCCTTGTTGCAGAATTAAACTAATGGGAATTGTTAATCTTAAGATACCTACATAAAGAAACTGTTCAGTGGTGGTTCAGGCAGGTAGTATTGTTTCTGTCATTAGTCATTATATAATCAATACAAAAATATATTGAACAATATCTGTTTGTTACCACCATAAGAGGGTTTTAGCTCAAGACAGCTCAGTACTCTTATATGGAGAAGATGCATCAGACGAATAAACGAACTATAGGAGTACAATGGACAAGGTGACAGTCTAAAAAGCGGTATTTCCATTTATAATCAGTTGTATTCAAAGTTTCACTTGGCTGCCAGCCTGCCTGTCCTTATCAGCAAGAAAATCCTGCTCCAGGTAGTGTGTGCTACTCAAGTAGCACAAAAGGTTAACTGGAAGCTGACTCTTTAGTTTGTTACTGATTCAGTGGTGAAATTGAGTCTTTCCAAGTAGAATTCGAGACAGGAGTGTTGTGTTTGAATCTTTTGGTGACAGTGGGTAGTTCTGAGGGAAAAGGGAGGCTCTTCTAATTTCAGTGAAATATTTGCCAGACAACAGCAGGTAATTCCTACTTGTTTGCAGAATGACATTGCTTTTATGTCTGAACTCGGGGACAGATTAATCTGGTTTGTAAGAATAAATCGAGAAATATTGAAATTACCAACATGAAATGCTGTTGCTGAAGCAATAATACCATCAGCAAGAGCAGAGGTCTGTTTCTGCTATCAGTTGCTTTGATGATGACATAGTCACAAAATTTTTGAAAGGAGAGATTGAGATCTGCCACTTCACCTCTGGAAAGCTTGGGTTCTAGACCGTGGTTGACGTTTGGGATTATTCAGTCAGTCTTAACTACAACATAGAATTTAATTTACCTTTATGATATAAACAGTGATATTAGCTTTAAAACTTTTCTGAAAGACAGCTATCTACATCAAATGGGAAAGATCAGGGTCTTTTGAATATGTATGTACACATGCACTTTCATATACACAATTATGGCCATCTTCCAGGATAGCAATCTTGTCTAATGCAGGCAAGTGTTAAGACAGCATAGGAGAGTAACCTAGATGTAGATGTCCTTTATAATCGCAGTACTTCTGTGTGTGTTAATAATGCGTGAGTAACACAATAGCTTAGTTCTTTTCTGTAGCTGTTCAGCTTTGTCTTTGGGTTGCAGAGCATTAGATCTTTAAGGCAGACAGACAGCGTATGCCTCTTCTTAATCTGGTGTTCCCTTTTCTGTTTATTATCCTTGTAAATTTGGTAACAATTTAAACTGAATGCCATCAAAGAGTTGGTGCAAATAAAGGCTCTTTGTATCTCTCCAGGACCAAAGATTTTGAGAACACCACCTCTTTTGCAGTTTAAGAGCTGTTAAGCTACCCTACTGAAGAAGCTTGGTCTACATGATGTGCTCACTAAGGTTGAGTCTGTTGAATTGGTGCTGTTAACAGAAAGCTGTTCCTTGTGGAACATAACAAATGAAATAATCCACATAATTTAATTCCTTCTAGCAGAATTGTTTCTGCGTTGAAGCAAAGTATATCAGTCATGATTATGTCAGTTGTTTCTGCTTCTGATTTATTACGGTGCATCCCATCCACATCTTACAGGGCTCTGAAAGCTGTTCTTGGGATCAGCACGCTTGGTGTAGTGTTTTTGTCAACTGTGCCTTGTGTTCTCTGGATTTCCAGTGAAAGCCTTGCTGTGTTCTGGATCTTGTGTTTTGAAGAGTTGGTTTTACAGGTGCAGAGTTGATATTGCTAGTTCAGGTTTAACAAGGTACGACTCTGCTACATTTGGGTGAGTGATTAGAAGAGTGCACAGAAGCAAACTTAAGGAAAGCCACATGTCTGTCAGTGACTGAGCCCCCTTTAGCTCTTACGAAAGGCACTTGCCAGAAATTTGACAAAGTCAGAATAGACCTATGTTTTACCTCTGCTGTGTCAAGAAGAGTAGATCTTTTGAAGGAGGGGGTTGATGACTTCCTTCAAGAGGGTCCATGAGATGACTGGCAGCTTCAGAGAGGAGTTGTGCCTCTGCAGTGCTTCATTCCAATTGCTGGCTGACCTCTGTCCCTGAGAACAGGAGTGCTGTCAGCACTAACACAGGAAAGAGTGTGATTGCATTTCACGTTTCATTTATGAATGAACTATAACAATGTATATTAACATTTAAGAGGAACATGAAAGTGCACTGTTTCAAGTCTATTTCTTCCTTTTTGCAGGCCCCTATATGCTCTTGTGTTGGTGGTAATATATCCAAGCCCTCAAGTATCTTCTTCCATCTTTTTTGATTTGTCCTGGAGCTGCTCTCTTGCTGCAGCTGGCTAAGCATCTGGACCTTGACTACTTTCTGCCTTATTAGTCATGTAAGAATGCCAAAAAGCAGGGCAAATTTACTTATTTGAGAAACTTTAGCATAGGTCTTACTTGTAAAATTTGCATGACTTTTTAAAATAAGATCTTAGGGTTTTATGATAACTCAGATGCTGTTCTGCTTCAGCCTTTTGGTAAGGTTTGATGTAAAAATGCGGTTTAAAATGTATAGTCTCTATTTTACTAATATGCAAACTATTACAAAGCACACATTTCTGGGCAGATAGCGCTTAGCCCATTTCTTCTTCCTTGAGTTGCCTGATACTCAATGCATTAATGTCAGAGTGAATTGAGAGTGTGGCCCTAAGGGATGTGAATGGAGTTTGTGATTCTGGAAGTATACTGGTAGCTTTCTTCTACAAAACAGAGCTGCATTTCCCTATTTCCTTTTCTCCAATAAGTGCTTGTGTCCTCTAGCCTTACAAGGCATTAACAAGCCGTATTCTGATGAATAACAACAATGCTTTTAAAGATTGCAAGGAATGTCGTATATTTTTGCTGTATTTGCTAAAGATACTGTTCAATGTTAGAAGTACAGAGTCCTGATTTTTTCATGATGTCTAAATTGCTCTCTCCTCTCTTTATCTCTATTCATTATCATGCTCTGCTTATATTCCTTGACCTAGTGCATTATGACTGACCGTGAATAAAATTCGGCACAAGAGCAGCTTGGATAACTGGTTTGCTTGGTGTTTGATAGATCAGACTTTACAAGTGGGTAGAACAGAAGCATACCTAAGTGTGAGGGAAGAAGAATAGAAAAGGACTTACCTCTAAGCTTTCTGAGATCTGTGAGCAGAATCTCACAACTTGGAACACAGAAGAAAAAAGTGACCTCAGAGAAACAGAACAATAAGCATTAAGTGTCTTGGAATTTCTTACTCTACTTTCTGACTGTGGTACCTTCAAAAGGCAGAATGTCAAGGATGCCAGTACTTATCACTATGTAGTTTGGACATAGGAGAGGCACTAAAATTCATGGATGCCTACATAAAGCACTGGGAATTGAATCAAGAGCAGAGGTGTTTTGGAGACACCAAAGAGAGGAGAAGAACGGCACGCTTGGAGGATTTTACTGCAGAGCTGATAAATTTTACTGCATCTTGGAGTTGAGAGAAAGCGGCTTTTTTGACTGAACTGGAGCCCTTCTGTGCAGGGTTAATAACACAAAAGCATATGTGACAGTTGTAAATACTCAGCACTTCCATCTCAGAGCCATCAGAATTTCTAGTTGTATTCTGATTCCATTTGATTCATAGGACATGCACAGTTTCCTCAGGATTCATCTTTAATTCCTCAGGCCTTGTCCTGCTCAGAGCAGACGTTTGGTAGCTGGATCTCTTGCCAGTTCCTTTCATTCTGTTAAGCTCCCATGGTGCTCTTGAGGCTGAAAATTGACTTGCAGCAGTGCTACCCGTCTTGCGGTGTTCCGAAGTACTTGCTAAAGAAACCTTCTGCTGCATCTGTTGCAGGGGCCTCCCTGATTTTTCTCTTACGTCATTCAATACCTCCCTACGCTGGTGGAAATAAGATTTTTTCACATAACTGCCCTAAAGCATTTTTTAATTTCACTTCTAAGAAAAGTAGTTCTTACAGTATGCTTAAGTTTCACTAAGGAAGTTCTGCATTCTTCATGCCCTGAATAGAAAAATAAATAAATAACTAAATGTGGTGGTGTTAAAACCCATAGCTGTACGGAGGTTGTTTTTTATAAGCGATGCACAGAGTTGAAATACACCTGCACTTAAATTCACACAGGCTGTGTGGTATATCTACAATCGGCAGATGATATTTACAAGTAAATAATCATTTTTCAAATTGGCAAGGCTTTGGAGTGGGTTTTTTGTGCGTGGAGGGCATCTAGGTTATCATGAAAAGCAGTGGCAAGTTAGGTGCAGCTGTCACAAAGCGCATCCACAGCACCCTGAGGAGCTGGCTTTGTGTCTCAGATTTCAGCAGGGCTCTCCTGTTAGAAGGGTGGTGCAGAAAACGGCATATAATTGTTACTTCGGGTAGCAGACTGTGCCTGCCTCAAGCCATCCACTGTGTCCTGCCACTTGCTCTCCGGTTCCCAAGGGTAGGCTTCACTCATTTTCTGCGCTGCTTGGGCAGTAGTTAACAGGTCTTTTCTCAGCCCTGATTCGATGCTGTGGCCAAGTAAGCTTTTCCCTAGAGGAGATAATTTAGGTTACCATTGGAGGATTGTTCTCACCTTCCTGTCCATGCTGTTTGTATACTAGAAAGCTGCTTTTGTTTTCTAGGAAAAAGAATGAAGGGCGCTGGAAGTTCTAGCACTGTAGAGTTGGCAAGATAAATGCATGAATATTGGTAAACTGCTCCTTTGGATCACTTGTCACTGAGCCAAAGAAGTAGAATTAGATAGTATCTTAATTCTTAGGCCTTCTGCAGAAGACAAGTAATAGGAGTATAAGGTCTATCTTGGCAAATATGGTCATTAAACTTCACTGGCTTCAGTAACATCCAGCACATGATGGCAGAAATATGAATAATTGATTTATTGACAGAGCTTCCTGGCAATTGTTCTGTCAGTCTGCCCACACCAGATCCCAAAGAAACAGACACATTAATAATTGGTGTTTGCTAATGTATGGACCGTGATGGACACAGTGTTTTTGGGTAGATAAGGAAAATTGTATGCCGCTGTAGCTGCCGTCTTTTTACAGACTTACAGGAAAGTACCATTTTTTGTTATCCAGAAGCAGCAAGGAGGTGTTGACTACCTTCATTTTCCAGCACAACCCTGTCACACAAATGTGTGTTTGTCTCTGCCTCAAGAAAAAAATTCTTCACACTGAGAAGGAAGTTGCTCTCTGAAGAGCATCTCAAGTTAGCTACTCGGTAGTTCTGTTTAGGTGGCCTTAAAATTGCAAAGAAAAATGAAACGTACAGCTGAAACTGTTGGCATAGCAATAGTTCCGCAGAATTGCTCTCGTCTGTCACCAGTCTGTCAGATATGTTTCGTTTGGCAGCTGTTTATTCCACACTGCTATGACAGTAAGAGGGGGATTTGGTCCCACTCCTAGTAATCTGTTTGGAACTTGAAAATGCTGTTAGCTCTCTGATGGCGTAGAATATAGGGATCACAATACTTTAAGTTGCCCAGACGTTAAAATGTATGAACCTTAAGCTGCCTTCTGGTCTAATCATTCCACAACTTGCAGGGTGGAGTCTCAGATGCAAAACTAAACTTTGCTGAGAAGGTAATCTATAGGAAACTGCCTTCCTACTGTTGGTGAAACAGACTGTGAATGCAGTGAAAGTGAATGTTGTGTTTGCTAGTTGAAACTAACATTGGAGGATCTTGTTGAGGTGTAAATAATCCTATACAGAAAGCACAAAGGCGAGTGAGAGTGAATATCCTTTTGCTTATCACCAGGATCTTGAATATCCTTGAAGGTAAGGATGTAGCAGCTTTCCAGTTAATTCAGATTATACTTCAGAGAGGGTCTGTAAATTTTAATTCCTTTTCCCTGGATCATTATGTAAGACTAGGCTCTTTATAATTAGCTTAATTCCCGATTAGGCTTGTGTGCACTAGATAATGTGTTTCCTGAGGCAAAGTATATAAGTCTCGTTTGCCCAAATGTCTGTTTTAAAAAATCCATAGGCTGCTGAAGTCTAAAAATAGTTTGGATTTCTTTATAGTACAGCAGAATACGACTTAAATTGTATTGAACCTGAGTTTCGTGGAATGCAGAAATTGTACTGTAACTTGCAGGAATTGTGCTTCTTGATAAGGGGATTTCACTGTTAGGGTAGTGTAATTTCTAGTAGTAAATATATATCAAGATTGAGGATGTTTAAGAGAACTTTTTAAGAAGATTTCCCGTTTTATGGTAAAAGTAACATCTGCCAGACATGATACTGAGTTTTGGGGTGTGTTGCTTTTTCCTGTAGCATTGTATTTCTTTGAAACAAATGCAACCTAGAATTGAAAAGGTGACACAGTAGTTACAGTTAACAATACACAGACAAGTATTGCTTGTCTTTTAATTTAATTATCTCAAGTGTTTTAAGCAATCAGTACAGTTTTCTTGAAGATAATGTTTTGTCTTTCCCTAATTAAGGATAAATGAGCAAGCAGCCTTCCTAGCGAACTGAAAGGTCTTCTTTTCAAGTTTAATTTGCAGCACTTGGTAGAGGATTAAAGTAATCTAATTAAATGGCCTCATTTAAATTTTGCAGTCACCTAAGAGATGGTAGACAGATGTGAAATGGGAATTATCCATAAAGCATGAAAGTTAAATTAGCAGCTTTCTAATTGAACTTTTTTAATTTGGAAGATTTCTTTGAGACTTGAGCCTTTTTGTTGGAGTTGGGGTATCTTTTGATAGATCTGCAGTATGATGCTTGCTGTGAATGAATTCATCATGATGTTAAAGGCCATTTTTTATGCATGGAAGTTTTTTTTGAAAAAGTGTACTTTATTGCCTTTAATCCATATATTTGACATAAAATAATTATCTTTGATATCAAAGCATAATGATTTTTTCATTTGTAAGATATACAGGTACACTGTAGGCAAGTTTCTTTTCTGTGGGTACAGATATGTGAATGAAATGCTGTGAATGCTTTTCTTAGTTGACGATGTTGGTCATAGTGTTTTTGAGATGTCTAGTGTTAGACCCCTAAATCCACATACAGGCACATATTATGCATAAAGAGTTTAATGTTTTGCTGTTGCTGGGGGGAAATACTCTTGTGCCTCTTTGTACGCCTGGGTGAGGGTTATGTCTCCAGTGTACAGGAGCTCAGTATTTGAAAACTCTGGATTTGTGCGTTTCCAAATGGAAATGTGCTCTACCAGTTGTAGGATGTGGATTCTGATATTTTCACAACCTGAAGAGCCCCTAAAAAGCCAGGTCTCTGAGTATGTTTCTCTTTGTATCTTTTTAATGAAGATCTACTTCCAGAAGTACAGCTGTGAGGCATCCTATTCATTTACAAAATCTTAAGGGTACTTCAATTTGCATTAATTTAATGCCACTTTGATTTTATCTTAAGTGTTTCTTAGTGAGGGCTTGCAGCTTGGGGAGTGACTCACTTTAAGGTAATGCTTGCTGTGGTTACACAAGGTATTTTCTGTACCTTGAGTAAGTATAATGTTACTTGCTGTGTGTTGATTCTCATCATGATTGCCATGGTTTAAGAGAAATTCAGGGCATTTTTCAGTCCTGCCAGCTGTGTGTAGGTCTGTGAGATGAGAAACACAGCTAATAGTTTCAGGGAATAACATGTGAGTGAGTGAAATTGTGTGTCTTTACACTGTTGTAAGACCACTGGGTGGCAAAACCAAGATATCCTGTTTACAACTGTCTTTAAAAAACAGAAATCTGATCTTGGAAATGCAGAATTTAACACAAAAGTAAAACTTGTCTTAAGATGCCACATTGAAACTTGGAGACTTCTCAAGGCCTTATTATCTTAATTGCAAGTCTTTAATAGTAGCATTTGGATGAGTTGTTTGTATTGTATAGCTAGGCAAAACAACAGACTAAGTGCTGTACAAAAGGGTGATACAGTCACAGTTAGTTGTCCAAATAGCAGGGTGGGTATATAGATGAGTGTGGAAGAAACAAAAAGCAGTATATGGAAGCAGAGATTGGAATTCTCAAGGCAAATTTTTTTTTGAGGCAAAGATATGTTTGTAAAGCAGGTACGGCTTTATAAAGTAAGTGCAATATGAAATTGACCAAAATGACCTAAGTTGAGATTTATTATATCTTCATTAAAGGTTGTAGTGGAGTCCCTGTGTTCCAAATCAGGTGTATGGGAGAGAAATTCCAGATACAAGGGATGCTATAATTATGTTATTATCTCATACTTTTGTAGCTAGGGTTATGTCTTCATGTATCACTGCACGGAAGTAAAACTTTTGAATTCACTTACTAACACTGACCTTATGCAACTGTTGCCCTGTACTGCAAGTCTTGTACATGAATAAGATGATGATCAAAATAGGCTACAGTTTCCATACAAGGAGTGAAAAATAGCTAGGAATGTTCATCTTGAATTGGGGATTTTGATAAGATATGGAAAAAAATGCTGTGATGAAGGTGGATGCTGAGTGATTATCTTGTAGCTCATACCATAGACATTGTAGAAACTAAAAAAAAAATTTTTAAAAAGTAGCTTTTTGTCAGTTTTTATGTTGTAGTTCTTGAGGTTTTACATTGCTGACCATAGGTTTGTGCTCTATTCTATTTGTGGGATTTTTAAAATATAACGTCTTAAATGTTTAATTTAATAATCGTAACAGAATTGAAAAATTCCGTTTGCTCGAATAAGGTAAATGGGGAAACAAACCCCCAAGCCCTTTTTAAGCTTATTTTATAGATTTCAAAAGGAAGAACAATGAAAATGACAGGTTATTTAACTAACAAAAGCTGGGGGAGGGAGGTGTGACCTGAATAATATGTTACTGCTAGGTAGCTCCTAGTGACACATATTACTCTGGTTCACAAAATTTGTGTGGGTTACTTTGTATTGCCGTGGTATAGTTTGGCACAGGAATGTGGTAAACATAGATGCAAATGTATATAAAATTATGTTGTCTAATGTGTGGTTCAGGTCTGAGATTCTTTTTTTCTTTTCCTTAGATTCAAGCACCGTTTAAGGACCAATGTGCCCAATAGCTCATGGAAGAAAAAAATCAAATCAGGACATCCTTGGTTTCCAGGCTACCGAAATATGGAACGAAAACTTTAGGAAGTGTTTTGCAACCTATGCCAAATGGGACGGCTGTTAGTTTAGCAGGCAATAATGGGGGCAAAAATTCTGGAAAGCACAATGGTACTGTTCGCATGTCTTCCTTTTCTTTCAACTGGAAAAAATCAAATAAATATCAACTTCATGATCAAAATGGGAGAGAGACCGACTCTAAACATAACTGTAATGAAAAATTAATTGATTCTGAGAAGTTTTCTCAGTCTCAAGGAGCATTGGGTAATGATGTGCTCAGGGTGGGTTTGAACAATACTGCTTCGGTTGCATCAAAAGCAGCAAAGCAAACCAATATGTTTGTATCTTCTACTGAGGAATTAAACCCAAAGTCTTTGCCTGGACTCTCTAGTTCAGCAAAATTTGCCAAAGGTACTCTGTCAGGAAGGACCTCGTATTCTGGACTCAATGCTCCAAAATCACATTTAAATGGATTTTATGGAAATAGGCCCATGGTAGGTTTGCAGAGACCTAGAGCTAATTCCAGTGCCACACGGACAAGTTCAGGTGAAAGTCTGGCTCAATCTACAGACAATACTAGCGCTTTTTCCTGTGAAAAAATGGTAAGGTCACAAAGTTTTTCACATTCCATTCAGAATTCTTTCCTCCCCACTGCATCTTTAACCAGATCACATTCCTTTAATAAAGCTGTGGATCTTACAAGGCCTTATCATAGTCAAAATCTAGCTGCCAGGACATCTCAGAGATCGACTTTGTTGTCAAGAAATGCACGTCAGTTGGATGTACCTAATGGAAATGAACCTATGAAGTACGGATTTACCAGGACCTACTCTAGTGTGTCAGCTCCTGCTTCAAAGAAGCCCACGCTGTTGAATGGATCTGGGTCAGCACCTTCTTTTGGATACAGATTAAGTCGGCCTTCTCTGCTGAAGCCTACCAGGCAGCGATTTGCTGGAAATATCATTGTGGATGGCAGCAAAAGTACAACTTCTGACACATGTGTTGTGGAGAACTCTGAAATTTCAACAAATATTACAAGAGCAATTGAGAAAAACAGTGTTACAGAGAGCAGTGCTCAAAGAACAGAATCTGATGAGGGTCTGCATGAAAGTATGGGAAAACATGGGTCAAAAGTCATGTGTATGAGCGATGATGGAGATGAAATATCTATATCTTCTTTGTCATCCTCTGAAAAAAATGACTTAAGTGAAGACTTCAGTGATGATTTCATAGATATAGAAGATCCAAACAGAACTATACAAATACAGCAAAAGGAGAGCAGCCTTCAAGAGTTAGAGCACAGGAGCATAACGTCCATTGAGCCATTCACTTCCCTCAAGGAAAGTGGAGGATCTTGCTGCAATGCTGATGACTGGCTTGATATAAACATGTCTGGTAAATACTTTATGTTCTGTTTGAAATTCTAGATTTCTGTTTGAAATCTAAAGCAAGATTCTGTAACTGTAATTAAGGTGTTTTATATAATTGCCTGTTGCTTGTCAATTGTTTCACGATGAAACTTGGCTCTATGCTGGCCCATTTATTTTCTTGCAGTGCTTTTTCTGCATGATAGTTATCTTTTCCAAGCCGGACTTTGGGGAGCTCTTTTTTCAGTATAAGAATGAATGATACCTCCTTTAACCATGCTTGTGGTATGGTTGTGGGTTTCCTCGTATCCTTGCTTTGCTGTTAATTTCTCTGGACTGGTTATTGTTTAAGAAAATTTCTCCCCCTACCCTGCCTCTGTAGGAATAGAACTGATGTAACTGCTTCTGTGTGGTGGGAGTAAGTGTAGGGTATGTAATTAAATCAGTTACATTATAAATAGGAATGCCATTTTTCTTTGGGGTGGGGGGGAAGCTGTTTTTCCAGATGCATGCTATGTTAGTTATTTAAAAACTAGTGGAAGAGACAGAAGATGTTTTTAAAAGCCACGTTTTCAAGCCTCTGATGGACTTCTCACAGTACATGTTTGTTTTGACATAAGCTACAGTTGAAAGCTGTTTGGATCCAATAGATCTACATTTGGACCCAGCATCTAATATTTTAAAGAGATACGGAATTCTAGAAGGTAGCTTTCACAATAGGTGAATTAGTACAGTGTAAAAGGCTAGTAAAGGTGTAGTTTGGAAGGATACTTAGTTGTAGCTACCAAGCCAGCTTGAGCTTTTTTCCCCTCTAGGCTCAGTGAACAATGCTGTTGAGTGCTTTCAGATATTTCTGTTACAGTACAGATTCAGAAAAGTTAATGCACCAATAATATGCATCTTAACTGTTATTTTTGTAATATAGGATTGGTTTTGGAATCTTAACTGTTCCTGTTTTCTTTAAGCAGTGGATGACAACAGTGAAAGCACGAAGAATACTGCTGAGAATGTGGTTTCTCCGGAGGTGAATTACAGAGCTGGGTCCTCTTTTGAGCTTTCTCCATCTGACAGCTCTGATGGCACGTATATGTGGGATGAAGAAGGGTTGGAACCTATTGGAAGTGTCCATCCATGTGGAAGTTATGAATCTTCAGAAATGAACAGCATAGTATGTATTTGTATGCATAATTTGCATAATTATAGTGGTTTGAGTTTATTGCTTATTAACTATATTTTAAAAACAGAATTAATATATTTTTTACTTCATAATTGTTTCCTCTTTCCTGTGTTGTTGATAGCTTTTTCAAACAACTTGTTTAGGATCTCCTGTTTCTGGACAGGTGACTTTGGGCTGTTTACATAGATTATTCTTTTTCCTTATTCTCAAGTTAGGATAGAACAGGTCCTTCCTTATACCATGTCATGGTAGTGCTCACGAAGAATAAAGGAATTAATTTCTGCAAATGATAGGTTAAATATCTTCTACCAATCTTTAAACCTAGGAGAGAAAAAGTAAGAAACTAGCTGTTGCCTATCTGACTACATCCATCGTCTTGTTTCTAATAAAACTGAAGTTTATTTTGATTTCTCAGTTTGTTCAAGCATAGAATCTTTAAGGGAGATACCTGACTGTAGCTCACTCGAGCAGGACTCTTCGTATGTCTGAAACGCACTACACCAGATGCATAACAGCTTTTTTTCTTATTGCTAAAGTTGTAACTGATTTGCAAGAAACATCATTCAGCCTAAAGAGTGGATGGAGAGTTGTTGCAGTGCTGTGACCCTCAGCTGAGGTCGGAGCCAACCTTGGGATTTCGATGGGCATGAAAAAATACCAGTTGGTGACACCTACTCAGACTGGAGTAACAAAATTAATTTTTGTCTGGAAGTACTGTTTAACATACATATAACCAATGTAGCCTAAAACATGCATCCTACCTGGAGTCTCATCGCTCCTTTGCTTAACTAGACAGGAGACTTTTAGGACTGTTCTCTGTATTATCAGGTCATATCAAGACCTCTTAGAAGAAGACAAGTGTGATCGAGTCCTCTGACCCCTTTTAACTGTAGTAACAATATGAATGCTTGTGCTATGTTAATTTTTACTGAAGTAAATAAAACCAGTGTTTTGGGTATATACAGAGTGAGCATCAATGTAATTATAAGGACATAAGATTATGGAATAGTAATTGAAAACTGGCTTGAAGAGACAGATGTGTTTTAGCTGCTTTGCTGCAAAATTAATTGCTCTTGGCATGAAACCTGGATCTCATTGGAATGAACCTGTTCTGTCATTTATTGACATGTGGACAGAACTTTAGCTGGAAAGTGAAATATTTGTCATCTTTCTGGGTAATTTTTGAAATCTCATAAGACCTTTTTTTATTGTATATTTTCCCCTTTGTGATTGAAACTTGGGAAAGGGCAGTTCTGTATTAGCTTTTGAGACTGGGCAGAATGCTTTCTGATTTGAGAGGCATAAGTACTCATGGTGAAGTATGCTGAAATATGCTCTCTTTCGTAGAGAAAGAGAAAATAAGCTTGCTAAAATAGCATTGTTTAATTCAATCACTAATTACTTAAAGTAATTTAGTTATTTGCAAGTAATTTAGTGTTAATTACCTTCATTTTTAAAATAATTTACTTCTCAAAATGACTTTATAGTAAGCTTTAAATTGCCAGTTTGATTTCTCAAATAAGTAATTTATTATGTGCATTCAGACTTGTAATGTGTGTGTTTCTAATACATCTACTTCTGTAGAGTGAAGTGTTCTAGGTGTTATTTTCTACTTTCTTTAGTTGTACATTCTCTTCTGCAGCATGATGCCAAAGCCGTAGTTCTTCTACAAGAAGCTAGGCTTTTTAACTTTTGGACTGTTCTCTTGCAGCTGTAAAGAAATCCAAGTGCAAGTACCCTTAAGATAATGTAAAAGTATGGAATAAAACAACTATTCAGATATATAAGGATTGTTTTTAAAGCAGTATTTGGGAGACTTTGAAGTGTGAATCCTTTAGAAGTTACCGCTTGAGATATGTCCTGCCCAGTGTGGCTTTTTTGATGGAACTATGTAATACTATGATGGAAGTGCTGAAATTGTTTTGGAAACAGTACAATGCTAATTTCAAACAGGTAAATATTGAGTCTCCATACTGTGCTAGAAGCACTGTATAACAGCCACTGGAAACGTTTTCAGCACAAAATCTTTCTGAATTAAAAGCAGTGTTTACAGACTTGAATTACAGTTTAAGCAGTGCACTGAAAATGAGTTGCATGCTTATGAAGTGTTTCATAAGCATTAGTGGTTTATTGAGGTGTTCAATACAGAGTATTCAGGAGGTCTTGTGCCTCATTTTCATCCATCTAACAGGGTGTGCTGAAGCGAAGTATGTATCTTTTCTTGACATAGGCTTTTTTTGCTATAACTTCCTGAAAAGAGCAGCCTTGAAATGAGTCTTCCAGGTGCAAGCTAGTTACAAGCAGCACACGTAAAAAGCAGTTTTCATCTAATGAGGTAGTTGAAGTTTGATTTTTTTTTTTCTGCTTTTCATGTTGCAAGTGAAGTGTCTGAAGATTTTAAGATAGTGAAGGTAAACGTAAAAGAAAAGCTAAAAACCTGCTTTGATGTAAAATCTGCCTTTTCCTATGAAAGTATATATATACATATTATTTTATCATTGAAATAAAGATGCTTAAATTTATTTAGATTTTCATGGTATCTTTATGTAAGCCATTACTTAAACCTCTAGATGTCCAACATCTAAGGCTCTTTTTCTCCCCATTCTTGTATTTGCTTTTCTGTCTGCAAGTTGGCATTATGAGTCTCCATTAGCGGAGATGTTCCAGTCAGGAAAGACTTGCACACCATTCAGATCTTGCTTTTTTCCCCCAGTAAGAAACAGAATCAATTGAATGTTCTTGTTCACTGATGGATTGAGTGTACTTAGTATTAGAATAGAAAATACTCAATGATCTACGAGTAAAGAGCTCCCAACTGGTGATCTGCTATACTTTGTAACCTTGAGTGAATCTTATGGAGCCTGTCTTATTTGTCGCTTTTTAGAATGATGGACATATTAAAAATGAATAGTAATGCTTGGGTTATCAATATTTATTACTTTATTGACATATTTGTCCCTCGTGCTCAAATTTAGATTCTTCAAGAGAAAGGATTTCTTATGATTTATTCCCAGTGTATCACAGCTCTGATTTAAGCAGTGCAGAAGTGTGCTGATGTGGCTTCTTCCCAGACCCTCTTCCACCTCTCTCCCATAAATGTGGAGTCTTTCTTTAAAGCACACTTTTTTTTCACATGTTGTATGCTCTTTACGCTTTTGTTTGGCTGATTGATGTGTGATAGAGGAAGTGTAGTTGAGCTGGCTTTCTGTTTTAATGGAAGGAAACAATGAGTAGAGTTAGAACATCAAAAATATGAAAAGCAAATGTCGTGCTACTTTGTTAGGTATTAGCAGAGGTGTTGATTGAAACTGACAATTTGCAGCCAATTCAGAGTTCATTTCAGAATAATATTTCCTGATCTTTTCCCTAAGAAAGCGTGTGCCTCTATTCTTCAAAGGTTAAATGAGTAAGTTTTAATGTATGTGGGAGTTGCCTGTTACATTTCTAAAGCAGCACTGCTTTTCTGGACTGTATTAGTGCATAAACCTTACTTTCCTTGGCAGTTCTGTTCCTTACACAGACTGTACCTGAAGTTTGATGTGGATTAAGACCTTTGTCTCAAAAATCTTAATGTGATTCAGCAAAGAACAATAAAGATATTTCTCAAAGCAGAGGACATCATTAAAAAGACACACTTTTTTGGGGGGCAGTCTGTACTCAGATTAGCAGTGTTGATGACTAATTGCATTTCCTCCTTTGTTATAATATGTGTCTTACGGCTAAAAAAATGTTACACTAATACAGAGAATTAGTTGCATTGTGAGCTCCTATGATACTTCCTCAAAGTAGCTT
Source organism: Rhinoptilus africanus (assembly GCA_013400135.1). Taxonomy (NCBI): domain Eukaryota; kingdom Metazoa; phylum Chordata; class Aves; order Charadriiformes; family Glareolidae; genus Rhinoptilus; species Rhinoptilus africanus. The sequence goes on from VXBO01005150.1 coordinate 20,366, forward strand.
GTGTACTTCAACTGAACATTTCCTTGAGAATAGTGCAAATTTGTTCTGTGCCTGAAACCAAAGGATGGTTTCCCCTCGGTCGGTGCCATTCTGACTTGAATTCATTATAACATTAATAAGGCACAATTTTAATTTTCTGGTCGTTTGGGGTTTTTTAAAATTTATTTCTTTGTTAGAGAAGTTAGTGTGGTGACAACTAATGGCAGACTTCAAAATTTCTACTATGTGAATCTGGATGCTCAGCACTGTAGTGAACGACTGAGGTTGAAAGGAAGGAGAAGGCGTTATTCCTGTGGTATAACAATATTTAATAAAGTATAATCTTTGGGAATCTCACCATACCAATATTAATTTTGATTTTGAGGTAGCTGTTCCTTTTCTGGCACCTGAAGATGCTGCCTAACAAGCCTGCGAGACCCCAGACAGAAGGTGCTGCCTAACAAGCCTGCGAGACCCCAGACATCTTAGTCTTTCTTCCTGTTGCCAAGTTATGTTGCTGTCACAACATAACTGGACCACAAAGGGGGAAGCAAGGCAATCTTTCCCTATAGGTATGTGAATAGATACTAGAATTCATTAGTATGTCAGAGTAATTAGACTGACTGTGAGAATGTAGTACTAGTGTAGGGGGACGTGATTTTATCTGCTTATTAACTAGAAAGTATTTGGGCAAACCAATGATAAAGGCACTTCAGAAATAACCTCATGCAGGCATGTAGATCTGTAGGGGCAAGATTTGAAATTCTCAGTGGCATGTTTGTCTAATTGGATGCGGGCATGCTGTAGAAAACAAAAAAGTATCTGTGAACCCATAGGAAGTGACTGGAACAAACCCAGAGGGTGTTGGATACTTTGTAATTTGTATTGTACCCCCTTCCATGTTCCTCTGGGTGCTCAGAGTGCTGGAGAATTTTCATTTGTTGTGTTCATCACCAAGGAAATCCTGTCCTGCAGGACAGATTAAATAATTCATTGGTCCTTCACATTCCTTTACCTGACAGCCTGACTTTTGGGTTTGTAGGCCAATATTTTTCTTGGCAAGAGGCATCGGAGTAGCCCAGGAAGTCGTCTGTGAGATTTCTAGCTTTTACTGATGCATTCTAGAAAATGGCAAACACCAGGTCTGAATTTTACTTGTGATGTAAAATGAGTTTTTTGGAAATACATTGTCTTGGTAAGCTGCCATTTCTGCTTAGGATGTCCATGTGCAAGAGCTTTGTCTTACTCTGTTTTCTAAAATGTATGAAGTGGCTCAAACTTCCCGCTCAGAAATACAGTGTTTCTGGAATTGGAATCCAATACAAATGTCCGCCTTGGAAGGTGTTTTTCATTGGCGTGCATCTGTGTGCCACTTACCTGATGCTGGTGCTGCTGCTGACCTCTGCTTAAGCTGATAAGGTCATGTCAGAGTTCCGTGGTCTTTTGTCCTGATGTCTCCATACTGTATTCCAGAATCTGATAAAAATGATGCTGGCTCACTTGAATTGTGCTGTACTAACTTCATAGTTTTCATTAGGTTAATATAATTGCTTTTATTTTTCCAGTATTACAAATATAGAAATCTCTGGCATTTCTTTTTCATATTCCTGTTTTCTAAAAACCTTTCAGTTATGCCTAAAAATGTGTATTTGGAAAACAGTTAGATTGCTTGTTTCTGATTTCAGAGCTTCAGTGTCACCTTTTTGCATTCCATTCTGAGTAGGTAATATTTGTGGACATACTAAATTTGTGGGAGAGCATCCTCGATGAATATTTCTGCAGTTAAGCTTTTAGTAGAAAAGTATGCAACTGCTATGTAAGACTCAGTCTGTGTTATGATTTACAGAACTAAGAGTACAAACTTGTTCGGGTGTGTTCTGTTAGCGTGGTTCCTCCACGTGCTCTCGGCAGAGTTTGCTCACAGAGCGTTTTCTGCTTGTGGCAGGGAAAGGAAATGTCACGAAAATAGAGGCTGGTTTCAGAGGTGCAGCCATCAGAGTGAAAATAGTCCCTGTCTACCCTCCTGCCACTGCTCTAGTCTTCGGCTTCAGAGCTTAACTCTTACAGCGATGGGAGACAGTGAGGAACGCAATTACTTAATGAAGTAGTGGTTCTGTCTGTGTCTTCTGTGATGTACGTGTCCCCTGATGTCAGATACTATTAAGCGGTTATATAGCTATATTACAGTGCACAAACCTCTCATGATGTTGGTTTGAAAGGCATGACACTTCATGAACAAGCTTTTATGGCAAATTACCTTTTTTTTTCCTTTGGGATGGGAAAGCATATATGCCTTTTGAGAGCTGCTTGATTCAGAACTGACACAGTAAATCATCTCATGCTGGTTTGGATGGTAAAATCAAGTAAGGCGACTTCACTTCTACTCTGGTGTTTCATTTGTGGTAGACTTTAATGATAGCTTTGAATTTGTGTGGTGGAGAGTGGGGGAGAGAGCAGCAGCTGATGTGGTGCTGTGTGAAATTTGACAATAAATACTGGTAGAAATTAGCACTTGGATTTCATAAGCTTGTAAGTGACTTCTGTATATCTAGTGTGATGTTTCAATGTGAGCTTATAGCTCTTCCTTTTCATTTTTTTTTCCTTTATTCTACCAAGTAGCATCACTCTTAATAACAGAAGGACTTCAGAATTACTCTAGCTTACTTCGTTTAACTGTATTGCCGAATTTACATCTCAGATGTTGTTTTCCTTACTCCTAGGAAATCTTCAAACCATAGTAAGCTGGTAAACATGTGCCCAAAGAGAACAGTAGTCTTAAAGTTGGAATATTTTTCAAAGTTAGCAGTATAAACAAGAAAAGCAATCTTAAAAAAAATATTTAAAATAAATTGAGACATACATCTAGCCCATCTAACTGGGTTTCTGAATGTTCTACAGATAACTTGATTAAAAACATGTAAATTGGTGCATAGTTTCCGTGTACTTTTCTACCTAAAATTGTGTCCTAATAAGCTATAGGAACATTGATGTTGAATCTTTTGCAAATTATTTTCTGTTGCGAAGCATTAGAAATTTAGGGGAAGGCCAGAGTCTTATACATGTTGAGTTCAAGTGTTTTTGTAGTACACACAGCTTTGGTCTCTCTGGGTGAAATGTGTACACCCAGTTTCAGTCTTACTTTCCCCCCAGCTCTAAATATGGGATGCACTTGAACATGTTTTATTTTCAAGAGCAGTTAACAGTGCATTCAGGGCATATTGATACCAACTGCAAACCTCCTTATAACTCTAAGTTGTCATCCTCCTTGAGACTGGAAATTTGACAAGGCGCCATTTTCCCACGTGTGAGGTGGTTCTGGGTAAACAGCATTGCAGTGGGTTTGTGTTCTTGGTTCACACTGTGGAAATTTATGAGGATAATGTAGTGGGAATGTATTTTTGCAACAGTGCAAGTAAGTGACAGGATGCTTCCTGTGGTGTTTGCAGTTTGTTTAGAGGGTGATCAAAATAGAATTACTCAAACTAGCTAGGAGGTATTTGAGGATTGTTTTGTTTTTTATTTAGAAATAAGTATATTAAGCTGTCTGTATAAGAATAGAACACATTAATGCTATGTAACAAGTCAAATTCAGATTATGCCAAAAGTCTAGCTAGGATAGAATTAAAACTTTTTGCAGGGAGGAAACTTAATTGATCTGGTATCAGCCCTGCCCATGCTGTTCCTCTGAATTTTGAGGTTATGGTTTGGTTCCTTTCTCAGCTGGGAGTTGTTTGAAGCCTCCCTGTTTTCCTTTAAGCTGAACCTCACACTATTAGTACAAGTGCCAATCAGTGGAATAAGAATCATTCACAATTATTTTTGCCAGTTAAGAGTATCCATAGCAATTATGTATTGTTTTATAGTGTAAAATACTCCGTTATGTGTAGGCAGTCTAACTGTGAACTTCTGATACCAGTTGACTTTTCTGAAAACAGGCGGGAAGCAATGAGTAGAAGGGACTGCTTTTCCTCTGCCTCTGCTACTTCTCCGTTACTGTTTATGCTTACTGCTGATGGCTTGCTATTACTGTCCTCTAGAGCAAATCAGAAACTTTCTACTGAAAAGCAAAAATGTAAGAGCAAAAATTAAAAAAAAAAATAATTATAAAACTTTCTTAAATGTTACTGGAATTCTGCAGGAAGATGGGCAGAATACTCCCCCCAGGTTCAGTTTTGGTTTTTTGTAGGTTCATTACCGGAGGCTAGATGGCAGTGGAGGAATGCTTTTTGTGGCTGAGGGATTTAGCTTGTGCTGTGCCTTTAGAAAGTGCTGTTGCTAATGGACTGGTGAAGTCTCCACGGAACGGTTAATATTTTTGGTTTTCTTTCTCTCCATTCATCATGCTATTGAAATTCCGATTTCTTACACAGAAGCATAGCTGCTTCTTGAGGTATGGTGGGTAATAACCTAATAATTATTTCCTAGCTACTTTCAATAAACCTAGTTAGAACATACAATGCCTCTCAAAATATTTTCAAGAATATTGAATCTTTTTCAAAAACTGTTACAGCTAATGGTTAAACAGAAAATGTCTTGGATTTTGAGAACCATGGCAACCTTCCTTTACAGAGCATGAACAAAATGAAGTAAATACTTGTTTGGATGTTGGGCTTAATTATCTTTAATGTGACTTGCAACGTAGAGTGTTTAAAATAGCTCCCTTCCTATCCTGCTTTTGGTACCCCACAGAGTTCTGTCCTTTCTCTTCCCTGTGTGGTTTCCTCTGTTTGTATGCCGTTGTTTGCCGTGGGGTTTTTACAGAATGTGCCTTCCTGGGTGCCCACTGTCTTCTCAAAGTTAAAGAAGTCTTTTTCTTTTATCTCTGTTTTCTGCCTTCACTTAACAATGCTGTTCATGTCTTAGTTAATGTTGCCTTTTTGGAGACTTGTATTGAATTCCTGTTTGTTTATCTCTTCTCTATCTGGGATGTTGTCAAATGCTGAAAATAACATTGGAAAAGACCCTGAAAGTCTTTTTCTCTTCTCTACTGTCAGCCTTGCATTGTATTTGACTGACTTTTGCAGTTCTCCTTTAGCTGCCCTCCAGATGACTGATTAACCCAGCCTGTTCAGTGTTTCTTTTTAAAAGCTACTTCCTTTTTTTTTTTTTAATACATCAAGTACCTGAAATGATACTTTGTTAATTTCTGTTTTACCTTCAAACTCTTCACTTTCCTTGAGTTTTTTGGACAGATTTATCCTTAGTACTCTCCCTTTACTCATGCTTATCTTCTGCGTTTTGAAGTTTTCTGTGGTCTTTTTTCATCTTTTTTTCCCCTACTCGATACCTTTTTTTAATGGACAATCTAACATCATTAATTTTTAGCATCTCACCAGAAGAGATGCAGCATGTGCAGCTGCACAGAGAAAACTGATGTGAAAATGTCTGGAACTTTGTGCGTCTAAAGCTGCTAGTTTTTTCTGAGCATAAAGTGCATCTAGATTTCATCTGCAAAAGAATGTTTGAAATACAAAGCAGTGCTGCTCTTAAAGGATACCATAAGACTTGTAACACATCTTGACACTACAGAGACATTATTCACTTTAAGATGCAAAGGAGTACAGTTTCTTCTTATTTCAGATATGAAGCCATAGAGAATCTTATAAACACAGAATGTCATTATTCTTCCAAAATTATGCCAGCTCACTGCAATGATCCCTACTCTGTCAGGTGAATGAACTTGTGTAGACAATAAAAGGCATTCTGTTTTGAAAGTGCAACCACGTGTTGACTGTAGTGTTCAAATGTCATACCAGAAGCATCCAGATGGGAGATGTTAACAACTCCAGAGACAGAGCTACTAATGAGAAAGTAGTAGTACATTTCACCTGGGATACTCTAATGCCTTAATTTTTTTGTGTTAGCTACAGATCATACAAAGAGAATTGACATGAATAACTAATATAAGGGTTTAAAATAGTGTTGTTTATGTTAATGTAAGATTTCTTTGTATGTATTTCTGCCATACTATATTTATGTTTTTTTAAAATAAAAATATTTGGATACACTTTTGTATGTAATTAAAATACAAACAAAATGGTGTATTATAACTAAATCCAAGTCTAGTTTATATTTTTATGTATGAGGAAAGGATAACTTCACGCATTTTTTCACTGACGCTTTTTGTCAACAAGAATTCAAATTCTGGAGGAATTATTACAAAGGCTTTAGTTCTCCTTCTCCACTAGTTTTCTGGAGTATTTGCCTGTCTGATGCATCACAGCTACACCTTCCAGTTTAGACAAAGCGAAAGTATATTGGCCAGGTTCAGTTTGAAAGAAGGTATTTTTTGATGTTCTGAGGAGACATACCCAGGTTTCTCCTCACAAAAGTAGTTTGAAAGCTATCTGTTACTTTGTGATGTTTTTTCAGTTGTTCAGAAGTAGCATCCTATGAAGTAACTTCTGTTTGATGTTTTTGTAATCTTCATGCTCTTTTTAATACTTTTTCCCTTGTAATCTTCGTGCTCTTTTTAATACTTTTTCCCTAGTAGATCCTGGAAGCTTGGTGTCTTGTAACTGGCTTCCTCTTCAGCCCCCTCTTTGCTGGTTCTTACAGCAATAGGACTTTACTATGCGGTTGGGTGCGTCAAGGCTGTACTGTGATGTTTTTCCTAACTTCATAAATTATAAAGTAGAAGTGTTGCTTACTGTGTAATTCTTAAGCCTGGTGGACTCGAGTAAATGTTTGACAAAAGGTACAATGTCTGTTCAGTATCTTATCAAAGTTCTTGTGAATAACCTGATCTCAAAAAGAGCTTCGCCTTTTTGTTGCTGAGGGATAGGATGGGGGAATTATGAAACTGGGTTTGTTGCAATAAAAAAATACAAATAGTAGTGCAATATACTACCGTATCCTGTTCAAGAGGGTCCTCTTGTGCTTTAGAAGGATCTGTTGGACTGTGCTTTGGTACAAGGATTGTTCTGTCTTATTGGTGCTGCGAAGGTGAAGACTCCACTGCTGGGTGAATCAACTGAATAACTGGCTTGAAACTATCAGGTACTTCTTACAGCCTTAACCATTGGACTAGAGGTTGAGCTTTCTATCCCAGTGTGATGCCTACATCCTCTGTTGTTTCAGGGGGCTTTTTTTTTTTTTATTCCCACCAAGAGAACTTCCTCCGATTACTCTTTTCTCCTGTGTGTTATTAGCCAAATCAGTACTGCTGAATTTGTAATAATATATTCATTGCCATAGCATGAGACTCGTGTTAAACACAGTTTTGTGGCTTCATTGTCATGCTAGCTTAGACACCAAAGGTTTTATTTAAATAGGGTTTCTCTTGGTAGTAGAAAAAGAATGAAGGTGACACCTGACCAGAAAGTTTGACTTGGCTTTTTTTTTATCTGGAATGTCACAAGGACATATGTCTGTTTTCAATGATTTAGTGACTTTGACAGCTGCTTTTTTAGGTTTGGAGAAGTATGTTGTAATAGAGAGATGCTAGTTTCCCTCAGACTTTCTTTTTTCATATAAGATTGTATTTTTAAAATGTTTTTCCCATAATAATTATCCAATAGACCTATAAAAGTAATTATGGTATTTAGAGGGCTCTTTATTTATGCTTTTAAATTATTACTTTTAGGATTTTTTAAATGCCATTCTTTAAGCCACTACTTAAATTGCTATGTTAATTAGTTTCTCAGTAGCTTCTAAGTTTGTTATCCATGCCCAAATTTGGCCCAAAGTAGGATGTCAATTTCAGAGAACTGTCAGAGAAATTTAGATGTTAGGCTTTCTTTCAGTACGTGTCTGAGAGATCTTTTCAATGTAAAAACTGAAGAAAAAGTTGTACGTGGACAAGTGACTTGGCTTCATCTTTCAGCACTTTCTGAGAAACTGTTTACTCTTACTGAAAATCTGAAATCAGCTCGAGGTAGACAGGAAAATTGAGCCTAAAATTTGGCCATAAAGACTAACAACGTTCAAAATCAGTAAAGCACCTTTAACTAATGGAAGTCATAAACTAACCTTGATTTCATAGTGGTTATTAGAGTGCTCTCTTCTCCCTGGTGTCCAGTGACAGGGCATGTGGGAATGATTCACAGCTGCAGCAGGGGAAGTTCAGTCTGGACACCAGGAAGCACTTCTTTACCCAGAGGGTGGTCAGGCACTGGAACGGGCTTCCTGGAGTGGTGGTTGATGCCTTAAGCCTGTCAGTGTTTAAGAGGCATTTGGACAATACCCTTCATAAACATACTTTAACTTCTAGTCAGCCCTGAGTTGGTTGTAGGTCCCTTCCAACTGAAATAGTCGAGTCTATTACTGATACTTGCTCTGGTACGCTTTCATCAAAAGGAATACAGTATGGTACTGTAAGAATAACTAACTACAAGTCTGAAGTCTGATTCTAACCTGCTGATGATAGATGTTTACAAAGAGATTGAAATATAACTAAATAATGGAGTGTGCTACAACGTGCTGTCATTCAGCAAAGAGACCTGTGATTACTGCTGTGTTCTTGGAGTAAATGACTTCGAAAATAAGCGCTGGAAATAACCCAACATGTTTACATTTCATAATATCCAACCAGTTTTAACAGTATAGATTTTGCTAAATTAATTACCTTAATGTCAGATAAAGCTTCTATAAATGCGTTGTCAGTAACCTGGGGAAAGTGTTATGTGAATGCTAACATCAAAACTAGGCATGCCAGAAAGGTATTTATATACTGCTATAGGTGACACATGATCTTTTGCTGCCAGACTTTGAGTTTGTAGGTGTGCTTTCTGTGGCTTCATTTTTCTCCACAAAGTGGTGATATCCATCCTTTAACATTTTTGTTGCTTGAAATTTTTAAGGAGTTGGAATCTGTCATATTAAATGATCGTGCGTTGCTCAAAGGTCTTTTGTGAGCAAGAAATTTAAAGATCAAAGAAACTGTGCATATAGGCTTACAAGAATCAAAATCTAGAGTAAATCAAACTGAATAAATTGGTATGTGTATTTGGTTTTAAGTAGTCACTATGGAATACTTAAAGTGCTTGTGAGCTTTTACTTCCATTTTCCACTGATTTCAGAAGTGCATGATAATTATTGGAAGCAAGACCTAACTTACTAAATGAGTAACAAAAAGAATTAGTTATTTTCCTTTAACAGCCTGTTTTCTAAAGGTAGAACAAATGACTGAGGTCTGAGATCTTGAATTGTGGAAGAAGATAAAACATCGTTCCTAGTATTCACCACCAGTTCATGACTCCCTCAGTGCAGTTGCTTTCCAAGCAAGACAGCATTCCTTGGTGTGGCTACTGAATTGGTAGTTCGAGCCCAGGCTCTTCTCGATTCTCCGAACACTCTCCAGAATAATTTGGTTGAGGGTTGCTTATCTGGAATTGAGTTGTATTTCTGCACTAACCGCAGTGCCCGACTTCTTCCTTTTTATTTTCTTTTTTTAAAAAATTTCAATGTAATACATATTGTGTCATAAGCTTTCACTAGTCCACATCTCTTGCATTTAATGTAGGAGGAAATGTAGACCTCTATCCTTCTTCTGATTTGGGCACACTGTAATTTATTTTGATTTGTGTTCTATACTTAGCTCAAGAATTGGGAAAGCTGAGAATCAAGCCTCTTGCCTAGCTCTAGCTGTTAAGCGAAATTGAACTTAAGTTGGTGGACTGAAAGATACTGCTCTTCAGTGGAACCTTGTGATGTATGTAGCATGAGGAATTCTTAGAAACTGATCTTTTTGAAAGGAATATTTTGCTACTCCAGTTCATTATGATGGAGATAATTTGTATTGAACTTGAGACTTGTTCACCTTCAGAAAAAGTAGGTGCTCTACAGTACCCCAGTCTTCAAAGCGTAGGTCTTAGGAACTTAATATCGTTATGCCTCTTGAGAAAGAAATCATGAACTCCGTGCATCCAAAAATTAGGCAAAACCCCCAAGCTGTTGTAGGTGAGCTGTAAGTGTGTGCTTGATTAACCTTTGGTAAGACATAGAACCTGAGGGCAATCCCTACAGAAAGAATTTGCAGAACATTGAAGTGAACTTGCTAAATGTGATGTCATTCGCCAGCCTTACGCTTGCCTTTGTTCTTAGTCTTTTCCCATCTTCTTATGCAGGTATGAGTGTTCCCTGCTATTGGGGTTCTCAATTTCTTCAGTTCTTACACCACTAATCACAGGTCATCTGTTTCATACCTAATGCTTTTCCTGCTGTATTGCATCAAGAGAACAAAGCCCTGCTGCCTGTGTTCAGTTGAAAACCTTTCTGAATGGAGAGCTTGGGGATAGCATTGTAGTTTGATTTGGGATTTCACAGTCCCAAACTTAATCTCTTTCTAGGTTGTAACATCTTGAAAATCTAGTGCTAAATCAGCCTTGTGAAGTTACATGCCCCTTTTAATATTAGTTATTCTTTTTAACTATACAAATAAAATAGGATTCTTCTCTTACTGTAACTTTCAGTAATTGCTGAAGCATAATATTCTGTAGGCTTGTAGTTGATGCACTTTTGAAGAATTATTTTTTTGAATTTATTTCCTGTTCTCATTGAGTTTGCCCAGAACTACTTCATGATGATAACTTCTGAGTACACATTATTAACAATGTTACTACCATTCATTATACAGTAGTAAAAGTAACAATGGAGGTCGGTAAACATAGGTTCTATATGCACTAATGTGATGATGAAACCCGCACTTTATCTTACAGGTATTTCAAGATGTGGTTGCTGACATCCACTTTGATATGTTTCCCAAGTAGATAGCACTGGGAAATCCTCAAAGTGAATTCACGCACGGCCCAGCTATTACAAAGGCTGTATGTTCTCAGTTGTGTTTTCTAGCATGCAGTTGCCTCAGCGTGGTGCAGGAATGTATAATTAGGGAAACATAATGAAATGTGCTGTTGACAGGAAAGTATGTTTGGCATCTCAAATGCTGACCTCTGACATCATTAGACTTCTGAAGTTCTGATGCAAAGATAGTAAAGTGGCTTATCTGGTTTATTAGTTAGCACTCTGACAGACTACATTTTTATATTGGGCTTTTTAATGCCTTTGCACAGCAATGACAATTGTTTTCAACTTTCTTGTGTATTTGTGGCCACTGTTTGTAATTTACTTATCATGCTCATTAAGCTTCAAGCTTCTTGCAGTAGAATAAAATAATGACCCTTCACACTAATGTGGAAGATCAAAGCATGGCATAAAAACAATTTATCAACTAACAAACCAAAGCTGGCTCTCACACACCCCTACATTTTGCAGAATTATTTAAAAAATACATGCTAGTTAAAAATCTTGTAGTTCCTGGAAAAATGTAAATGAATGGAAACAAAAAGAAGTAAATATATACAGGCAGTTTGTTCCTCTTAAATGTTAAATCCACATTTCCTTTAAATGGCTTCCGTTTTTCTGTGAAGCTTTTCCATAGGTGGTTTTTTTATTATTCACAAGGCCCTGATATGTAGGTGTTTCTGGTTTTTCCTTAGAGTACTATATGTAAAGAAAATAACTCAGGTAGGAATTGGAAATAAAACCAGGTAATTCTGGCTCAAGTATTCAATATTTCCTTTTTATTGCTCGTGTTTTGAAAAGTGCATATTAACTATTTTCATCTCATACTCTCCTTCCTAAGTCAATAAATAACTTCCCCTGCAGAAATGTAAAGTGTTTAATGTTCTGTGTCACACAAAAATTTAAAAAATCTTAAAATATAGTTGGCTCTTTCCACAACTCGTAATAAAATATAGTAGTCTGTTGTGGACACTATTGGATGACTGATGAAGAACAGCTGGAGCAACAGTTTAGATAAATTCCTCATAAAGTTCTTCTTTGCCTCTGCATCTCTGACAAACAAATCTAATAAATGGTAGCCAGCAAAGGGATAGCTTTCCAAGCAAATACTGTTTTGCAGTGTATCGATAGTCTGTATGCAAGTATTCAGTTAAGTATTTAATGATCACTTTATCCAGTGAGAACTAATTAGTAAAACACGTATTTTATTTAATATTTGGTAAATTTTTCAGCATTGGTCCCATGACTCATCTTTAGGTGTATCTGTTAGAAGAGAGGCGGATGTGAAGTGCTGCAGTCTGATCTTGGGTCTTGAAGCCATGGCTTTTATTTGTGGGATATGGGAAAGCAGAGATCAAGAGTGAGAGCTGTATAACCGTTAGAAGTTTCCTTCGACCTACTTTGTGTTATGGTGACTTGGTATTAATAAGCTTAGCTTTCTTTGATTAATGAAGTAAAAGGGAGTCTGGGTTCTCAGATCCAGTACTGCCCTGTGTTGCCTGATGCAGCTTTTCAGTAGCCTGGTGCTAACAGCGTGTGGCTGCTCAGGAACCTGAATGTTCTCCAGCCTTCACCTCTGCAGTTTTTCCTACTGTTGGTATTCTTAAAGGAAGTGGGGTCAGTTTCTGTCTTTTTAACACTGATTTGACTTATCCACACTGCAGCTCTTGTTTTTAATATACCTGACTGACTATATATAATATGTAATATTATACTTATTACTAACACTTTATTACATTTTTCTTATATTTTTAGTATGCCCATGCAACATGATGGTTTGTTAGTCCCTCTAGAAACAACTTTATATGAACCACAACCTTAAAGTCAGATGGCACCAGAGCTTAGTGCTGATAGTAGTATATTTTAAGTTTTGTCAACCTGAAGAGTCAAGATACCAAACATTTCCCCTCTTTCCTTTCAATGATATTACAATAGTATGATATGAGAGCTAAAATAAGGTGACTGAACACCTTATCTTCACAAAGCTGTTTTTGAATTCTAAGCTTTCACTTAGAAAACACATCTTTGGAGTATACCATAGGCATCAGGCAGAAAAAGGTTGTAATCTATTTTTGTTTGAGCTAGCACTGTTATTGTGTCATATGACTAGAGGTCTGTTGTTTGTATAGATGGTCTCAACTAAGGTTGATCTTGGCCTCTAAAGAGAGGAGGCTGCTGATAACATTGGATATGCGTACAATGCAAATGTAACGAAGCTTTGAAATAAACTTTTCATGACAGTAGGGTAAAAGAAACATCAGGAAAGCAGCTGTATCTCACACTTTCTTTCTTGCAGGATATCTTGAATAATCTTGACTCGTGTGATCTTGAAGATGATGATCTCATGCTTGATGTGGACCTGCCTGAGGACTCGCCTCATGACAAAGGTTAGTAATTTAGCCAAGCAATTTTATTGTGAAACTGCATTATGGGCTTTTAGAGATTTTGAGTTGCATTGTTCTGACTTCTACTTTAATAAGACAATGTACTTTTCAAATTGTTTTTTCTTTTAAGTAACAAATCTTTCTTTTCTGAAATGTAGGAAGTGATATTTCTGTTCCCTCAAACACAACTCTTGCATTTGAAGAACTCTAAAGGTAGAAATGTACTGCCTCTTGCAAAAATGCAGCCTTGTTGCACACTGTTTGTTTCTTTAAATTATTTTAGTAGAACAAAACTTTTAAGTTAGTCTTTCAGTCTCATGCTTCAACTATATTTGAAAACGTTACCCGTTTTCTTCTAGAAAGTGACAATATCTCCTAATGGATTTTGTACGATTCAGGGTAAGAGAAGCCTTAAGATGTGTTTTTTCAAGATGTCTTTTGTGCACTCTTGTTGTCAGTGAGGATGCTGGCAAACTTTTCACAGGGAGGATAGTGGCACCTAGATGTTACTAAAAATAATACAAATACAGGCTAAAATGAATTAGGTAAGGCAAATTGTTACCTCACTTACTCACTTGCCAGCCTGGAAAAATTTGAGGCATTGCTTTTGGTCTTTCCTGACCTACTCATAAGAATTTTCACTGTCATGTGAATATGGGTATTAGCTTTATCTCCAGGTTCAGTGGAGGCTAATATTATCTTCATATGAACAAAAACATTGAATGTGGAGCTCTGTAATGCCCTGCACTGTACAAACAGGCACTGAAGGAAAAAAGGCTTTCCTTGGCTTTTGTACTGTTTAGCTGCCTGCTACAGTTTGGGGAAATTTGGTTTTTTGAGAGTACCTTTGAATTCTTTGGGTGCAGACTCCTGCATGTACGTTCGATATGAAGCCAAATCAACCGTAAATAAATATAGTTTTCTATCTACCACACTGGTGGCACATCATGTTTTAAGAGTGTGCACATATGAAATGCAGTACTTGAATCTCTTAAATCTCGGAATAAGTTTTCCAAAGTATTTGTGTGAAAGGTGCTTATTGGCAATAGTGATAGTATTCAACCTTTCAGCTCAAATAGGTGTACAGTTTTTATTTTTTACTTTTTTAAATTCTCCAGAATGGATAACAGTCGAAGCCTAGAGGACATTCTTTCAATAAGGGTAATTCTAATTCTGTTGGGAAAAACTAAAAAGTAATTTTAAAGGCTAGATCAATTTCTCCTCAATTTCCTGTTTATAAAACATGCACTGCATCTGCATCAGTAATTCCATTTTGAAATATTCATTTAAAAAATGTTAAAAATACATGCATTTTAAAGGTGAATGCTTACTGTAAAAAGTTCATGTTTGCCATTTAATCTAGACACAAATTAAATAAAGTAATAATTAAATAAAATAATGAAATAAAGTATCAATAATGTTTGTGTAGCTGGAATAGGTTTTGTGACTGACAATCTGCTGTGGAAGCTGATTCAGGAAGACAAACATACTGTTTGAGATCAATATTAGCTAATTACTATTTTTGACATTTTTAAAAGTTGTGTCTCTATATGAAATTAATGTGGCATAAACTGTATATCTCTGCTCTAATCACTTCTTATCTTGAAACCACTGAATTTTTAGCGAAGAGGATGTGAAAAGAAGAATTCAAAAGCTACCCCCAGGCTTTCTCTGAAGTAAACATGACCACCTGAAAAAGCAAAATTTGTTGATATCTGTGTCTTTACTTTTTTGTCTTTAACAACAATTATTTGTTGTTAATATCCATGTGTCTTTACTCAGTGTCTCAATGTCATTTTCCAAAGCTGAAAATTACATAATAAAATTCCTTAGAACCTTACTGAGGGCTTATTTTGAATAGACCCACTTGAATTTTCATGTGTTAGGAGCTGTAGAAGTACGCTTCTAAAGGAAAAGAAATCTGTTACTTCAGGTCAACAAGTTTATTTTCTTACCTAATTTTTTGGTTGTTGAACTAGGTGATAAAAACTAAATTGTAGATATGAGTATTTGCTATAATATTTAACAGCACTTTTTGCCAACACTTTTTTGCAATTACGTGTGACTTCACTGACGTCAGCCTCTTAAGACTTTCCAGGTCTCCAGAAACTCTCCTTGTTTCACTTTGGAGTCTGGGATGCAGCTTGGACGCTATTTATAGAAAGAGTTCTAGCTCAACAAGTATGCAGGGAGTGAGGATGGCAGTTTTAAATCACAGGGTAAAACTGGGCTCACTTCCCAACAACACGCAGGCTGGGAACTGGGCAGGAAGGAAGGCCTGTTTATGAGCGTCTTATGCGCAACGGAGTCTGAGTAGGCAGCCGAATAAAACAATGTTCTCTTGTGTAGAGAGGTTCTCCTAGCAAAGGACTGACAATGTAAGGAAAAAACTCCCTGGGTAAGTGAAGGAGAAAGTGAGGAGAAAGTGTGATGGCAGAATAGCAGTTTATGACTTTTTTTTTTTTTT